>OY747124.1:104239951-104546052 GCA_963556465.1 Berberis vulgaris | reverse complement strand
AAGGATACAGACACCAATCTTTTTAGCCAACAATGGTGTCAACCGCAAGATTGACAAAGGGCATTTGGTAACGATGTCAAACCTAGAGGGATTGGAAGCAGGACCAAACAAAGAGACTTAAGAGAGTGAGCCCTGCAAGACACAACTTAGAGGAGAGAAACCCTTGCCAGTAATAAGTATCAAAATCAAAGAAACTTCTTGTCCAGTTGTCCCTATTAAGTCCAGCTTCAATAATCAATAGTCTCCATCGCAAAAGTGCATAACTATTACTTTTTTCTCTCATGAGTGATGCGCCACAGGTCCATTCCACCCCCATCCCCATCACAATAAAGAAGATCATTCGAACTCGCAAACATGTAGACGATATTCAAAATTACTAGTCAGGTAACAGTAGACCATTCACCTTCCCCTGGTAGAGATCCAAAAGTTCAGGAACTTGTTCGTCAAACTTTGTAACGAAGTTCTTCAAAAAGTACATTTCAGATGTGAGCATCACGCTATTGAGGCTACAATCTTTCTCGACCAGACCATTCGATATCAAAACATGAAGTACTGAACATCTTGGAATAATCCTCTTTTCCAAGCTAAGCCCCAGAAGACTCGGATTCCTAGCCATTAGTGATGGATCATAACCCATTTTGTTCACAAGGAAATCCATAACTTGGTTTATCTTGTTCTCAGAACACGCCATACAGTTAGGTTGCTTAACAAATGCTTCTCTAATCTCCTCTTCAGACCAACGCCCATTTCCTATAAACATTAATCTTTTCCTCCCAAACCGGTTTACTCACAGACAACCCACAAACCCCTAAAAGAAACGTAAATTTCATAGGGTCAAATCCCATTTCCTTAGTCTTCTTGACAACCTCATTGAACCGATTCAAACTTTGCAAGAAGACAAAAGGATCTCTAGTCAGCAACGTAGCAATATTGGAAATAGACACACCATGAGCTTGCAAACAAGCAATCTTGGGTGTCAACTGCTTTTGTAGATCAATATGAAGAACCCATTTACCGCGCTTAAGTACTTTAATGACATTAGCGTCGGTGTGAACAATAGTTTTGAGGAAATCGATTGAAGGATAATGTGATTCTCTAAGCTGCGGTACAAGATGTTTGGGTTTCTATAAAGGACGCCAGCAAGTTGAGTGCCAGAAAGACCAATAGAATGTAAAAACTCAAACTTGGGTTTAAGGATTTTGATGGGATCAGACAAGAGTAGTTTCGGGCGCCCCAGAATGAGTTTGGAAATAAGGGTATTGGTGAAACCATAGTTTCTCAAAGGGTGAGGACTGAGTCTGGTTTTGAAGAGGTTTTTAATTGGATTTTGTTGGATATTGTTAAGGCTTCAGTTTGTGATAAGCCACATGAGTTGATTAGGTAAGAGACTGTGAAGAACTTGTTGGTGTTGGTGTCAATATTTGTTGAAATGGATCTTCTACTAACTGGGGTTTGAAAAAAACACACTGTTGTTGAATCTCTTCCATTCAACAAGCCTTGTTTCGAAATTTGCATAGAATGTTAAACATAAATAGAGATAATAAAGAGTATCAAAAGCTTACATACAAGTTTGAACTCCAGAAGAATCGCGCCTAGTTCATTCAACACAAGCCCTGGAGAGAGATGTTTTGCAGACACAAGTTCACTTGTTGCGACTTGAGTTTAAAGGGAAGTCAAGGCTGGCGTTAAATGCACCCCAGGTTTTATTATCGAAACCCCAAGTGTTAACCACTGTGGATGCTCTTCGTAGGTTAACAAAGCATTCATAATTGTAAATGTTTCGGCCAATACTTAATCATAACAAATTTCACAACCTAATTTTAATAGTTTATATGAATATTGCAATTAAAAAACACAAGAAATCAACACTAGGCATGATAATCATTTTAGCTAGAAATGGTGTCAACTGCTAGATTGCCCACCATTTTAACTAGGAGCAAAGAGCATTTGGTAACAATGTTGAATCTAGTGGGATTGGAAACGCGATCAAACAAAGAGAGACTTAAGAGAGTGAGCTCCGCAACAGACAACTTGGAAGAAAGAAACTCATGCCAGTAATAAAGAAATTTCGTAACCTTTTAAGTCCAGCTTCAGTAGTGTTTCCATCCCAAAAGTGTAGAATTCCCTACTACTTCTCCTCCCAGAGTCCACAGGCCATTCTACTCTCTGTTGGAGTTGATTCTTGATAGGGGCATAATTAGGTTATTTTTAGTACCATATTTCTATATATATTTTTAGCTATTACTTGTTAATTATTATACTAATTGTTATTTTCATGTTTTTGTAGGTTTCCAATTACAAGATTCTAAAATAGAAGCTAGGTGAAGCAAATTGGCAACTAGTTGCACAAGGAAACTACACAAACAAGGAAATTACACAAACAAGGAAATCACACAAACAAGGAAACTAAGCAAAAAAAAGAAACAAAACAATTATAAAAGGGATGATACCTGCCCTGGAGCAATGACGCTTGCAACCACAGCAAGTCGTCAACCATCATCACCAATCCACAGCCACGCATCCATCCAGCAATAGCCTCTTAATCCACCGCCGCAGCAAGCCACGCATCCTCCCACAGCTGTCGTCGTCCTCCTTCACAACAACCATCAAGCCCATCATCACCCATCGTCACCGTCCTCATCCACAGCCGCCATCGTCCTGAACACATCCATCTACCGCCAGCAGCCCAACATCGTCACCCATCCTCACCGTCTTCATCTCTCTCTCGCCTGACTCCCTTATCGCCATCACCATCAGAACCTCCTCGCACGGAAACCCTCGTCTCAGTCCTCTCTCTCGTTGTCCCTGATTGTCGCCACCTCGCCAAACCCTAGCCACCGTCTCAGTCCCTCGTCCTTCCCTCTTCGTCCCTTCTTCCCGTTCTCAGCCAAAGCCACCCATCGCCATCCCCCTCGCATCCTCTTCTCACTGGAGCAGAGACCGAAGAAGCAGATATCGGGAGGAAGGGATATCTTCTTTCGCGCTATTTGCACCCCAGCATTCCACTCAGTAACACCACGCACATGCGACAACGTTCTTTCTAATCTCTTTTTCTTATTTTTAGTTTGATAATAATTATGTATTGCTATTCGAATATAATTAATATGTCTAGCTAAACTCCTCTTAGTTAGGGGTGGATTCGAAGCCCCGAACATGTGCTTTATAAATTAATTGAATTTAATCTTCCTTGCTATCAGTGATTGTGTTTTGTTTAACTGCTTTATAGAGAACTTTTCTTTGTATGTTTGTTAAGGTGGCCAACTTAGTAAGCATGCTAGGATCTGGGGTTAGAGTATAGGAGAGTTTCACCTAATTGTTATGATTTTGTACTCACAAGTAGTAAATACCAAGGAACGTTGGTAAAGGTTAAGTAGAAACCTAAGCAAGAACAAGATGTTGATCATACTTGTAATTGCGTAGTCAGTGTTCATATTTTTCACAAAACTTAATGATCTTAGATTGTTGTTTAACTTGCGATTCCTGTTTAGATAGCATGATAAGAATAGTTTGAAAGTGACGCTTAGTTTAATTCAACGAACTTGGGAAAATAATAAGATTAATGCAGTGCGGTCACGGTTAATCTTGAGCATTATCTCTCACAAGTTAGCAAGTGATTATTGAAAATTGATTTATAAGCATATATTTGGTGTGTGGAGATAAACTCTTAACTAATTTATCATCTTTGCCATCTCTTTAGTTTATTATCTTTACAGTAATTTTCGTAGTTATTTTCATAGTTTAATTTAGAAAATCCAATCCCCTTTTATTTAATTAATTAGGTTGTTAGTTGTCTTTTAGTTATTATTAGTGTTAATTGACAAGCTCTCTAATCCCCGGTCTAGAACGATCCCTACTTATTCTATACTACAATCACAAAGCAGGGTATTAAGTTGTGTGCTACTAAAATAGCGCATCAATTCCCCCTGATAATCCTTGTAGAACCTAGGCACTCGACGATCGATCACATTGGCAAGGACAGGAGCAAGAGCCATAACACGGGCTACCATGTACAGTTGAAGGATGGACAAGCCCGGCCGTTCCATCCATCCCCATCACAGTTTGAGGGATACTGGGAAGAGGGCCACCCATTGGGATCAAACGTTTCTCATCCTCAATCACCCACGTCACTCTGATCTGATAACTAGGTGCCTCAGCCGCTACTATCATTGTGATACCCTTGTGTGGTGGACCTGAGGGGTAAGGTGAAGAAGAAGACCAGCACCAATGATGATCACGCTTTCTGCAAGACGAAGACCAGCACCAATGATGATCACATCATATCGTGAGCAATCAGAAGCATCATGCCTAGGAAGATTAATGTCCAGAAACTCTGGCTTACAATCTGGTTTCTGGTCCAGGAACCTGTCCAATCTGCATCTTATCCGGCCCTGGATCTTTTTTCTGGAGGAGATGCAGGTGGTTGGACGAAAGCCTGAAGAAGAAATGGGAATGTTAAGCCTTGTTGGAGATGAAAATACAAGAGGCCTGATTGAATTTTGTAATGTAGGTGGGACAAAAAAAAAGGAATCACTGAACACAGAAAATGATGCCACCCTCCACTTCTCATTTCTTTTTTGCCCAACATCCTTTGTGCATCAAGGTCAAATTTGTACCTGAAATTTGGAGGACAAAACCAATAAACATTGTATCAGTGGTAGGTCATAAACCACACAACATTAAAGTCAAAGAGCTTATAAAAATGGTAGGGAGGTCCCATGAACTTTTTACTGCTACCACCCTGTTCTGCAAATAAAAGATTGAAGCTGCTGCATTAAAGCATCATTATCCTAAAAAAGCTTCATGCACTTAACTATCTGCAGCAAAACTAGACGACTCTCATTGCAATTAGATGGTACATACACGAAACAAACGATTACGATAATCATATTATATCAATAGGATTACTGAGCCATAGGGACAAAAACACCGCTAGCTGTCTTGAGTAGTTGAGTGACCAATAAGTGCACTACTCCACTAACACAAATTGAATCGTAAAGGAGACAGGGAGCCATTTCATCCTATAGACAACATGGTAAAGGTGAAATTAAGGACTACTAGATTAACAAAGTTTCATACTTATATTCTGATGGTCTCTACAGTTAACCATTACACGATACTGTCAGTTCAGAATCTATATCTACATATGGATGTGCCATGAAGAAACTCGTACAGGAACACAAAATGAACAGCTACTGTTTAGTTAAAAAAAAAAAATTTAATATTATTACTGATCATAAAAAGAGTTAGACTATCAATAGACTGGATGATTAATAGCACACGATTAAATTACAAAGCCATCATCAAATATAAATCACAGAAACTGAGATCAAGAAAGGATATGATATAATAATGTACAAAAAATTCTCACATTACATGAGAATGAGATCACTGAAAACAAGGAAAACAAGCACTGGAAACTTCTCATGCTACAGTATCTACACATTCTCCAAGCAAGTGCAGAGAAATGATAGACATGTTTTTCTTATAACCTTGCAAAGAGATTCCCCCTTTCTATTGCAATCACACCTAGACAATCCTGAATCATGAGACGATTTGGGCTCCATCCTCTTTAGCAGAGAGGCATGCAATGTTATGAAATCCAGATACCGCAAACTTCAGTTGTTCTGTGATACTTGATGTGGCAACTCAAGATCGGCACGAAGGGAAAGTAATGCCTCCACAACAAGCAGCAATAATGATGTACAGCAACAGAACAATTACGCACGTTAACATGGCCCTGATATAAATAGGAAAAAGGAAAATCAGATCCTGATTAAACTGAAAGACAAGAAAAACTCATAACCATATATATATTTCCACATTCAATTGTTAAAAACACAGAAGATACCCAGAGGATGCACTTTATCAGATTGCACTTAAAAACAAAACCAAGTCTTCTCTGCATCATACTCATTCTGCTTATCTTCCTCTTGATATTGAAGGAACAATGTATTTGCTCCATGTATGTGATTCACATGTTCATGGGACTTCCATTCCCACCATTGATCACAAAATCAAATGGTGGATGTGGAGTAATACCTCAAATTAGCCTAAAATGTATGGGTCCCCTCATGGATTCCCATGACATAGAATTCTATGCAACCAAACACACCCTTAGTGAAATATAGTAGATGATCCTAACAACCAATCACTTGAAAAAAAAAAAAAAAAAAAAAAAAAGAGGAGCAACCTAAGTTACTACAAAAATTATAACAATCCAGTATGAGCTAAGTTTTTAGTTGAGATCAACCATATATCCTTTGACCTAGCATATGTGACACACGATGGTGCATAAAACAGGAAGCATCACTCATGTTGTGCATCACCCACAGACAAATATTATAGTTAAGGATTAGCACTCAAGGATCACGCCATATTATTTTGATTAACTCAAGGGCATCGAGAAATTACACTTGAAAAAAGTCATTTGGACCACTACATTCTTTTATCTGAATGGTATCAAACCATCATATTCTTGAGCCACAAAGATTGAGGTGCTTACAATAGCTTCACATTTTTCATCCAAAGAGCTCGGCGAAGTCGTCTAGACTGCTTCCTGAAGTGAAATGCACTGTCTTGCATTGTTGCAGTTTTGTCAACAAGAAGTTCAATCCGATCACCTCTCTCCAGTATCTTATCAATATTCTCAACCATAATAGCATGTACCTGGATAACAAATGGTCATTAGTAAAAAAGAAATACTAGGTTATATACAAAACAATAAACCAAAAAGTGAAATGCAGGATGAGAACAAATATGGGCAAAAGTAGAAGTCCACTTGAGGGGTCCCAAAAGTCCAAGCCACAGGGAAACTACCACTCTACCAGAAGGCTGATATTCAACCCAAACTGAACTGTAATTTTTTATACTGTATTTATAGCAACAATTTATTCACTTACTAGTGGGGAAAAAAAGAATTCACTTGGTGAGATTAGATATCATGATTTTTGTGTATGACAGTATGAGGTCAACTAGTTGACTATAATAGATAAAGCTTCCAATAGGTAACATTTATCACACACATATATATATCAAGGATGCACGGACACGACACGGCGACTCAGCAATTTCCAAAAAATAAGACTCGGCGACACGTCAAACTTTACTTTTTATTAATTTATAACTCATGAACATAAGCAACAACCTAAGCTTAAAATTGTTTAAAATTTTTACTTTTGAAGCTGAAAGATGAGAACTTAACAAGAGAGATAGAAAAATTTACAGAGATGCAAAAATAGTCAAAATTTACTGAAGAGTGTATCTAATTTATAAATTGCTTCAAAATATTGTGTAGTTGTGTATCTAAGAGCAAAATAGTCATCAAAAACAGAAAAATCAAATTACAGAGAAATTACCTTGCAAAATACCCTTTTTTTGTATATTGTATCTAATTTAGAGCGAACGAAGAAACGACCTTGATGACGCCTGATATACCACCAAATGAAAATCACCAGTCAAGAACCCCTAGACCGAGATCAGCGTGAAGAGGTATTTTAATTGAAACAACTCTCTCCGGCTGAAGGAATCGAAGAATTGGTGATTGTGATTGAGTGCAACTGAACAGGTGTTTAATCTAGGAAGCACGGACTCTCGGAAAAACCCTCCGAATCCTAGTAAAACGTGTCGGATAAGGATACGCGTGCGATTTGTCAACGTATCGGTCAACTTGACTTGGTCAGGATACGGCCTGGACACGGTCTGGATACGGTCAGGATTCGGTTGCTAATAATTTTTTTTTTTCAGATCTTGATAAGATCGGACGGATGAGATGTAAAGCCCTAATATAAATTAAAACCTAATCTCCCGAGCAACCAGCAGCACTGCAGCAGAGAGAAAGGAGGAACCGAGGAGGCGAGGAAGAAAAGAAAGAAGGAAGAGGAAGATGAGAAAGAAGGGAAGAAGAAGAAGAAGAAGAAGAAAGAGGAGTCTGTCGGACAACTCTGTCGGACTGAAGCTCAAGTTCGTCTCGCTCACTCAGTCACTCTCTGATATGTCCTTCTGCTCTTCTTTACAAATCTGAAATCTCTGAAGCTTTTCACTTCTTCAGATCTCACTATCTCAGCCTGACTTTGCCTGGTTTGGTTGTTATCAGTTATGTTTTATTGTCTTGCTAAAATTGAGTAGTAAATCTCTTAAGATTGAATTTAATTTCATCAACCTAACACTTCGATCTTTTTGTTTATAAGATTGACATGCAAATCTGCAGAAGAAAAAGGAAGAGGAAAAGGTGAGTGTTCAATTATACATTCTTGCTTGTTAAATGTACAAGCAAATACCTTTTTAAGTGTAGCTTGGGCTGATACCGATGAGCCTTCTTCACTTGGTGTATGAAATGTGGGATACAATGATTGATAAAGTGAAGCAAATTATTTATCGCCATGAAGGGAAGACAAATGATGAGGAGTCAGACTTTTATACAGTGGTGTATCATATATTGGTTGATAGATGGGAGAAAAACAACGCACCACTACATTGTTTAGCACATTCCTTAAATCCAAGGTAACTTAAGTTTTGCAGTAGGAATCACAATGACCACCAATCACCTTCCCTGTAGGAATCACACTCAACATCATCTTCCCTGTAGGAATCCCACTGACCACCAATCACCATACTTTGGAGACTACTTTTAATGTCTTTCAGCCTTTTGAGCATAATTATACTTGAAGCAAAGCGAGTCTCTGCAATAGAAAGCAACTTCAAGTTTGAATGTTTATTGAATATGTGCAATCTCATAGAATGGTTCATGACAAAAATTTTGATTTGCACGCCATCCCCAATAATATCAACTACACTCGTTGTAGGCCTTTTCATTTTAAGGTGTGTTCTTTGGGGCACATATGTTTTTCAAAGCAAGGTTGAGAGTGTGGACTACACAAGGTGTCTAAAAGATTTGAGGGTATTGACTCTCAACAAGTAAACCTGCAGCTTTGCAAACTGGAGCATTGTCGGTTATGACTTGGACCACATTATTAGGCCCAACCTCATTAATAATTTCTTTGATCAAGCCAGCAATGAAATATTTATCTTTGACCGCTCCTTCACAATTCACAGCCTTCAAAAACATTGGACCACCCTCATTAATTACTATGAAATTAATAAGAGGCCTCCTTTGAGCATCGCTCCACCCATCACAAACAATGGTTGTTCATTTAGCCTTCCATGTGAACTTTATTGTCTCCAATAACCTTTCAACGTTATCTCTTTCTTTTCGAAGCAAAGTCATCCTCAATGCATTGTACCCAGGTGGCTTGTAACCACTAATAGACTTAGCTTTATTTGATGAAAAGGTGAAGGCATTCTGATAATACGGATTCTTTGCAAGGTTGAAAGGCAATGCAACTGAGTAAAACATCCTTGCAATCAAAGCATCTAACTCTTGCCGATCATTGAGATTGAAAGCATCCGCAATCGGATTATTTGTTGCTCTCCTTTTCCTTGAATCATCAGCAACGAATGATGAACTTACGCCAGCACTCGTACCTGCGCAACTACCTTGAGTTGAGTCTCTTGAAGGAGGTAAAGGAACAACACGCGTACGAGCATTTTCTGCTCTCAATGCAGCTTCATCAACAAGCTTTTGTACCTCTATAGATTGTTCGGACGAGATCTTATCGCAAATAGCTATCCCACGACCTCTTTCCTTCAACAAATGGTGCCTTAGTCTAGTATGGGATCCCGTATATTCATTTTTGCAAAAGTTACACCGCCACCTTTGATTCCCTCCACCTTCACTTGATTTTCTTATTCGCGTGACATGCCTCCAAAGAGGAGAATTATCATCTCCGCTCATTTGGTCTAAAACTTTACATATAAAAATAGGAAAAGAAACATGGATTAAAAAAAAAAAAAAAAATTGGTTGCAGGTAGTATTGCTAGAATAGGTATATAATTTAATTGCAACTTGCAAGTAGTATTGAAGACTGACAATTATTTACGTGTTGCAAACTTGCAGGTAATATTGCTAGAATATTTTACGGCAAATGGAAAAGGACAGGAGAAGAACTTACAAGAAGAGAATGTTTGTGGTTGTATAGATAATGTTTTGGGCTTTTTACACTTCTACCCCTTGTATAGATAATGTTTGTGGTTGTATTTTAAAGAGAATGGGTAAAAGTGTAAAAATGCTCAAGTCTGGCCAAAAATGGCTTTAAAACCTGTCTGCCTAGACAAACTCATAGTTAAAATGACTACTAAAAACACTTCTATATTACATTTTAGGATGAGCACGATGAAGTTTTGGGGCATTGTTAAAACAAAAAAAATAAGTAACTCCTATTACAACAGAGACACATACCTCACTAACTTCACCTCTTACTCGATTAAGAGTATCGGCACTGGGATTGCTGGAGAAGAATTCCATTTGCTGATGCAAGACCCTTGAAAATTCATCATTCATTGCATAAGCTGGTGCAGAGTGAGAAACTCTGCCATAGTTCTTCATGAATCTCATATGGATGTCCTCCAAGTATGAGAAAGGAATTCTCCCTGAGAACATTTACCATGAAGTCAAAACATTTCGTAATGAACATGCATCAGTTGATACTTGATAGGTCATAATGTGCAACAGAAAACAATGATCTTTTGCACCATCCCCATTTAAACATAAGTACATAACGAATTTCAATCTTCTGCAAATTTAGGAATCACTCCAACTAATTAAGTTGTGAAAAAGCTTAAATCTATAAACATAATACTATATTTTCAAGTATACTCCAAAAAAGTGGGTATTCGATTTTTGTTTTTTTAAAACCAACGCAAATAAAAGGATTTGGACTCTAAAAACTTGTCTGGACTGTAAAACGGGTCAGATATGGTGTTTCCATTAAAAACCTGCCCTAGCACAGGTCAGATATAGGATTTCATTGAAAACTCATCAAATGCAGATATACTATTAAATGGGTTGGATAACGATAGGGATTTACACAAAACCACATCCAGATCATTATGAGCAATCGAACAGTTCATGAACAAGATCGGATCTTTCAAATGTAACAAACGATTTTGGTTTGAATAGAGTAACCTAAATGCATCCAGTTATCCATTTTTAGCTTTATCCTGCTGTGGAAGCTTTGAGACCTGGTCAGATATGGATTCAGATTTTGTTTGCTTTTGAAATAAGGGTTCAGATCAGGGGGTTGTATGGGGAAGTAATTTTTTTTCAAATCTGCATCTCCTCTCATATTCCCAAGGGTTCTTCAATTGAGAAGGGGGAAATCTTTTCCAAACAATTTATTTCTAACGAATTATTGTCACACGGAATAATTAAATGGTTGTGAACACACAAAACAACTCTGTCGAGATAAAATAGTAATTGATTTAATTTCAAAGCATCTATCAACTTACATGACTTCTCATTAACAACTTAATAAACTGTGATATTTGAATCTAATTTCTTCTCTAATTTTTTTTTTTTTTTGCATAATTTGGAATTATTCATTCATATAATATGATCGAAACTTTTGTTGTGTTTGGCTCTTGTATGGAATGTTGAAGAAGGAACGAGTGGAGATATGTGGAGACATCTAATTGAGCAAGGTGTAAGAACTTATTAATGAATAATGACCATATCTCCCCTAACTAAATTAAAGAGAATGGTTAGTAATTAATGAGTTTTTGTTGATTTGTGGATGTCATGTCATCGAAGATCTCAACCAAACTCAAGGATGTGTGGTAAAACTCGTAAGGATAAAATTATGAATGAAAGAATTAAGAGATACTTAGGTGTAGCGCCCATAGAGGACAAAATTAGATAAAGGCGTTTAACGTTGTTTGGTCACGTGCGGAGGAGACCAAATACGGTGTCAATTAGAAAATGTCTAGATCAACAAGTTAGTGGAGAGTGTAGACGGAGGGGACGACTGTTGAAAACTTAGATGAAGGCGGTGAAGGAAGACATCCTTGAGCTTGGATTAGGTGAGGATATGTGAGAAAACCGCATTGATTGGAGAACCAAAATACATGTAGCCGATGGGCTTGATGATGATGTGTATGTCATGTCATCGACGATCTCAACCATTTGAATTTTCAAAATGAACCATTAAAATCTTTCGAGATGAATGATTGTGGTAAGTTGTTAGATGTTTTGTGAAAAGTTGTCCCTGATCTCAACCCATGAAGGGTATGAAATAATTCATGTTGAATATGGTTCTATGCATATCCGAACTGTATTGACCCATGTTAAGCCTTAAATGCAAAATATAGAAGAAAACATGAATTTATCCCCTATAAACTAAACACCACAGCAAAAACAGAAATTTTCACACCACCAATGGTTGAACAACACATGTGGCTGGTTGGAGGTTAAAGAACATATCTCTAGTGAGAGTGCTCAACAGAGAATAGAGTGAATTCGATAAGAAGAAACTTTTTGAGTGAGAATGTGATACCAGTGAGAGGGGGAGAGAGATGAATCTCAAGTTCAAAAGCCAATGATACGAGGGAAAAGAAGACTTGCAAAAGATGAAGGAACGATTGAAAGAAACTAGAACATATGAAGTTTTAGATATGTCATTCAATAAGTATTGTATTTAAGATTCTTGCACAACCTACCATAGAAGTTTTATATGGCTAAGCATTTGGGGTGAGGAGTATGAAGTATGGACACGTAAATAGTATAAAAATGTCATCTTCAATCTAACTTCACTCTTCCTTCGATCTCTCATCCCATTCACCTTCCTTTCATTCCCTCATTTTCCATTGAATTGGATCCCATCCAGACAAACATACCCGAAATGATGCATAACATTTTTTCTGCAACTGAAACCAGTGTTTTAGGTATACCATGATAAACCCTCATTTATTGGTGATCCCACAATTTATCATCGATTCAAAAAATGTAATACAATTCCACCCAAAGATACTCAACCAACAGTCACAATTGAACCTAATCAATGATCCACACAACCCCATTTTCAAACTAGAAAATGTTTAGAGCAGAGGTAAATTTAGGGTGTGTTTGGTTGCATAGAATCTTATTTCAAGGGAGTCCATTGGGAGACCACTTAAGTTAAATTGAGGTAACACTCATATCAATGAAGATTTATGATCACTGGAATCAAATGCTTTCGAAGGAGTAACGAATGTAACTCCCATATTCATGGACTTCTAGATTTTGTGATGGGATTCCCACGTTCATGAGACTTCTGATCACTACAAAATCTCTCAATTTAGCTTAAAGGTGGTTACTCGTGGATTCCCAAGGAATTCCCATAGAATAATATTATATGCAACCAAACACACCCTCATCTCCCAGAGTGACCTAAATAACACTACTACACCTAAAACCCTAAATAAACCCACCACAAAACTTAACTAATTCAACCCCAATTTTTCAAAACCAAATCATGACCCAGAACTCCTCCCAAATCTCATTCTCATGCCCACCTACAGCATAAAAATTGCAATCTTTAGCCAATCGACATCAAAATTCACCATTCTTCCAAAACAACAGGACACAAAAACCAAAAAACTCAACGAAACCGAAACAAAAGGAGGATGAACAAACACTAACTTCCAAAGGTGTCGTTGGCCATGCAAAGAAAGGTGAGCCCATCGGATCTGAGAATGTGAAAGATATAGCGATCTTGCGAGAAACAGAGCCTGGAATCGGCATCGGACGGCAACTTCTCCAAGATCCTCCGAGTCACAGAGCCTGTGTTCCCCGATACGGCACTGAACTCTGCCAGAATCACAGTTCCTCTCGCCACAACCGCGTGGATGATCGCCATTGGTTATAAGCTCTCCGATCTCTGAATGGATTTTGTAGGGTTTTATTCAAGGATTTGAAAAGTTTCTGCAAAATCCATCGAGGGAGAAAGAGACTTTGGAGAGGTTTGACGAGACTGAGAGGAGCGAAGACCAATTTTTTACGAAATCAAGCTCGGGGCGTTTGTTCCTATGAAGGGTGTGTTTGGTTGCATATTGGAATGAGATTTCCTCGATAATTTTGTTTTTTTTTTATTTCGAAAAGAAAAATGGTGAGATGTAATTTTATACTTTTTTTAAAAGTTTCTAGATTTTTTTTTTGTAAATTTTGTAAAAAAAATCAACTACCAAAATTTATATTTTTTGAGGTTTTTCGAAAAAATAGGAGTTTTTTTTTAATTTAAGGAGTTTTTCATAATTATTTATTGATTTTTTAAACCACCCTTGATTTTTTTAATTATCATTTTTTTCTAATTGTATACTGGGTACAAACCACCCCTAGTTTTTTTAATTATATATAGATTTCACGTTTCTTTTACTTCTTGGTATTTATGCTTCATTTAATTTGTTTAATATATTTATTTATTTGCATCTTAATTTTTTCGCATATTTCATATTTTCGGAGTTCATTGTATATATTTCATATATCTTTAAAAAAATTTGTTTTTTCTTTACACATCAAAATATTTCTTAAAGTCAAGCGACCTAAATTAATTTGAAAATGAAATCACAGTCCTTGGGTTGAATGAAATAAGAACTAAAGAATGACACATCTACATCCACTCACCAATCCATCGATAGATATTTTTTTATCATGGATTGAAGGTTTCATGAACATAAAAATCAAATACTTTTGAGAGAGCGGCAAGTGGAGTGTGTTTATGAGATTTTCATTCCTAATGGCAAAATCTAATGGTAGATGATGAGTACTGCCTCAATTTAGCATGGGGCCTCTCATGGAATCTCATTCAATAAAATTTAATCCAATCAAACGCACCCTAAGTGCTTAAAAGCTAATTTCTAAAGTGGAATTAGAAGCTCTAGATGAGCTTCTAAATAAACTATTTGTTTTACTCCCGAATAGGTTGTTAAAAGGTATTTATTTTTAGGTACTAACTTGAAGTTAATGGACATGTTTGCTGTCAGGACTAGTACCATTGGTTAGGGAAATTAAGGTTCAGAGGCCTTTCAAGACTTTCCTAATGGTCTCAAAACTCAATGTTCCCTTTTGAAAAGTGCCCAAATGCTTAGCATCTATATTATAGGGGGAAGGTTTGAGCTCTTGACTGTGAGGACGTGTTGCCTCCATTGCATAGTCGGGCCAGACTGTACCGCTAGCATTTTTATTGTTTTCTTTGCATTGCTTTTCAACTTCAAACTTGTATTTCCATCGATCGATAGCATCGAACTAGTCTTGAGCAACGTCCTTCCGAACGTTCCTCCCCATTGTAATCTATTTAATGTGAATGAGAGCTTTTACTGACTATTGTGCATTGTTATATTGTCTACAGATTGATATTGTGCATTCTCAAGTTAATATTTGTGCCCGTCAAAGTAACTACTCATAGGCTTACTAGTGAATTGGATAGCTAGTGCCGCACGGATTACTAGTCCGTGACAGTTGGTATCAGAGCCAGAGCTTGTTGAATGCAAACCAGGATGCAGGAAGTGAATGAGCGCCTTAGCGCTATGGAGGAACGACAGGCCAGTCGAATGCATAGACTGGAAAGCAGAATGGACCAGTTGAACACTTTGGGAGAACAGATTAGTCGGTTGGATGGACTCTTTTCACTGGCAGACAGAGTGGATTCGCTGGCCGAGCACGTTGATAACTTAGAGGGACGAACAGTCGCAATGGAAGAGTCACCTCACCCCACAGCTCAGGTGATGAGTGACTTCCAATTACAGTTGGAGGACTTATTTGCAAGGGTTGGCTTGCTTACTAAGGCCACCGGGACGACTGATCACCCCAGGATGAAAGTACCCGAGCCAAAATCATATGCTGGGGCACGAGATGGGAAGGAGTTAGAGAACTTCTTGTTTGATCTGGAGCAGTATTTTCGCGCAGTGAACCCCGAATCAGAAGAAGCCAAGGTTACCATGGCGACCATGTACTTAGCAGGTGACGCGAAACTATGGTGGAGAACCAAATATGCAGATATGGAAGAAGGTCGCATCCTTATTAGAACTTGGGCAGACCTCAAGAAGGAACTCATAAATCAATTCTTGCCTGAGAACACTGATTTCTTAGCAAGGAGGAAGCTCCACACCATCAAACAAACAGGCAATATTCGAGACTATGTCCGACAATTCTCAACTTGCTTGCTAGATATTCGAGACATGTCTGAGAAGGACAAAGTTTTCTGTTTCATGGAACAAGCTCAGCCGCTTCTACAAGCAGAATTGCAAAGGCAGAAGGTGACAGATATTACAAGTGTTATTGAGGCAGCAGAAAGATTTAGCGATTATATGCCCATGACTGGATCCACTTCGCTCAATCACTCCACAGCTAGAACTGGCAGTACCAATTCAAGCTCAGGGTCGAATGCTCGCTCACCTCACCAAAACTGGGGAAACTCAAGTCAGAATCGAGGAAACTATAATTCCCGGCCGTCCAACCAGAATTGGAGTTCCAACAAAAATTGGAATGCCAGCTCTAGCAACTCAAATTACAACAACAAAGGAAGGCAAAACTACTCTGGGCAGTGGAGACCATCTGCCCCTGCCCCATGCATTCTTTGCAATAGCAGGGATCACCCAACAGGCAAATGTCCATCCAAACCAGCTCTACACTCATTAATGTCCTTGCTTCAAGCAGAACCTTCTAACCCGACCGCATCGAGCTCGAACCCCACCAATAGTGAGACCTCCCAAATGGGAGCTCTACGCAAGCTCAATGCTGTCAAAGGAGAAATGTATGAGCACCCACACAAGAAGGCTTTACAATACATCGGCATCACTATCAATGGGTTCCCTTCCCAAGCATTGTTGGATTCCGGAGCGACAGACAATTTTATTGCCCCAGATGAAGCTAGGCGTGTGGGTCTGAACTTAGAAGGAGATGTGGGTAAGTTGAAAGCTGTCAACTCTGAGGCAATCTCTATTAATGGTATGGCTAGAGCTGTGCCACTACAGGTTGGTCCATGGGAAGGAAGATCAAACTTCTTGGCCGTTCCACTTGATGATTTTAAGGTGATTCTTGGCCAAGAATTCTTCCGAGGAGCTGCAGCAGGACCATTACCTTTCATGGACTCCTTGGGGTTTTTCGGACCCAGACTACGCATTGTACCAACCTCAATTCGACCAACAACTCATGATAGAATATTGTCGGCGCTCCAAGTCAAGAGGGGCTTGGCCAAAGGAGAAGATACATACTTAGCTGTGGCAAAGCTAGAGATGGAAGATGATACTAGCAAAATCCCCGAGGAAGTTGCCCAAGTTATTGCTGACTTCAGCGAAGTGATGCCGAATGAATTGCCAAAGAATCTACCTCCCAGAAGGCTCATTGATCACGAAATTGAGTTAGTCCCTGGTGCCAAGCCACCCGCACGTAGTCCATATCGCATGAGCCCTCCAGAGCTGACCGAATTGAGAACACAACTAGATGGCTTGTTGGAGTCAGGATTCATTCGGCCCTCTAAAGCACCTTATGGGGCACCTGTTCTTTTTCAGCGGAAACATGATGGCAGTCTTCGCCTTTGTGTTGATTATAGAGCATTGAACAAAGTCACTATAAAGAACAAATACCCGTTGCCGCTCATTGCAGACTTATTCGACCAACTTGGATCCGCCAGATACTTCACAAAACTCGACTTGAGATCAGGTTACCATCAGGTCCGCATTGCTGCTGGTGACGAACCCAAAACTGCTTGTTCTACTAGATATGGGTCATATGAGTTCCTAGTAATGCCCTTCGGCTTGACCAATGCTCCAGCTACATTTTGCACCCTTATGAATGGCCTGTTCCGTCACCTTCTGGACAAGTCTGTGGTTGTCTATCTTGACGACATTGTGGTTTATAGTGGGACTATAGAAGAACACCTACATCATTTGCGAGAAGTGTTCCAAATCCTTAAAGATAATCATCTCTTTGTCAAGAAGGAAAAGTGCTCATTCGGCCAGACCCAGATCAATTTCTTGGGTCATGTTATTGGCAATGGCAAGATTCGGATGGACATGGAGAAAGTCAAGGCAATCCATGATTGGAACTCTCCTAAGAACGTGTCTCAACTACGTTCTTTCCTTGGACTCGCAAACTATTATCGTCGCTTCATAAGGGACTACTCTAAGAGAGCTGTTGCCCTGACAAATTTGTTGAAACAAGACCGAACATGGGAATGGGATAGGCAGTGTGAAGCTTCATTCCAAGACTTGAAATTGGCCGTGATGAAAGATCCAGTTTTGGCCTTGCCAGACATCACCAAGCCCTTTGAAGTACAAACAGATGCATCTGATTATGCCTTAGGGGGAGTTTTACTTCAAGATGGTCACCCGGTAGCATATGAGAGTCGAAAGTTGAATGATACAGAGTCTCGTTACTCAGCTCAGGAAAAGGAATTGCTAGCCATTGTACATTGTTTACGGGTGTGGAGACACTACCTCTTGGGATCTCAAGTTCTTGTTAAAACGGATAATGCTGCAGCAAGCCATTTCCTTACTCAGAAGATGCTAACCTCCAAGCAATCTCGATGGCAGGAAAAATTAGCAGAATTTGACTTAGTATTGGAATACAAGCCAGGGCGCACTAACAATGTAGCTGATGCACTCAGTAGAAGGGCAGACCTTGCAGTGCTAACCCATACTGGTCCGAGTCACACCATCTTGGAGAAGATCAAAGTAGGCCTACAGACGGATCCACAAGCGAAGGCGATTACAGAGTTGATCAAGCAGGGCAAAACTCGACGGTTCTGGATAAAAGATGGAGCAATACTCACAACTGGTAATCGCCTCTATGTTCCGAGAACTTCTGGTTTGAGGAAAGAACTTTTGAGAGAATGCCATGACACCCATTGGGCGGGACATCCAGGTTGGAGACGGACACTTGCATTGCTAGAGAGGGGGCACTATTGGTCGCAGATACAGGAGGATGTAATGGCCTATGTTCGAACATGTCTTATTTGCCAGCAAGATAAGGTTGAAAGAGATCGACCAGTAGGCTTACTAGAGCCCCTGCCTGTTCCAACTCGTCCTTGGGAAAGTGTTTCCATGGACTTCATTACTGGGTTACCGAAAGTGGAGGATTTCAGGAGCATCCTTGTAGTTGTTGACCGATTCTCAAAGTATGTGACCTTTGTGCCGACCGGACTAACTTGCACAGCCGAAGATACGGCGCAATTGTTCCTCAAGCATGTAGTGAAGTATTGGGGACTGCCCGAAAACATTGTTAGCGATCGTGATGCTCGATTCACAGGAAAGTTCTGGAAGGAGTTGTTCAAGCTCTTGGGATCCAAACTTAATATGTCGACAAGCCAACATCCCCAATCTGACGGTCAGACTGAGCGCTTTAACTCTATGCTTGAAGAATACCTTCGTCATTTTGTAAGTGCAAACCAGAAAAATTGGGTGGGACTACTTGATGTTGCACAATTCTGTTTCAACTTACAAAAGAGCTCAGCTACTCACTCCAGCCCCTTTCAATTAGTCACTGGTCAGCAACCGTTGACACCACATACAGTGCTGACCGGATACCAAGGACCCAGCCCAAGAGCTCTTGAATTTGTCAAAGCCTGGCAGAAAAACATTGAAGTTGCTCGAGCCTATCTTGAGAAAGCCTCCCGTCACATGAAGAAATGGGCCGACAAGAAACGACGAATCGATCCTTTTGAAGTCGGGGACTTGGTATTGGTGAAGCTAGATATGTTCAACAAGTATAAACGTACAGCTAGAGCACACAACAATCTGTTTCGCAAGTATGAGGGACCGGTACAGATTATTGAGAAAGTAGGCAAAGTCTCCTATCGCGTCAAGTTACCACATTGGCTCCGTTTCACCCATCCTGTCTTCCATGCAAGTAACTTGAAGTCTTACCATGCCGATACCGCTGATCCCACAAGAAATGTATCTACCCGAGCATTGCCTAAGCATCCTACTAAGCCAGATCGAGAAGTGGAAGAAATCTTAGCTGACCGCCTCATCAACAACACAGGCCCGGATAGAGAATATTTGGTCAAGTGGCAGGATGAACCTCCTTCAGAGATCAGTTGGGAGCCAGTCGAGCATCTGCTACCATACCTCTCAAAACTGGAAGAGTACTTGGAAAAGTTCGCTGCGAGGGCGTCAGCGAATTGAGTGTGGGAGAGTGTCAGGACTAGTACCATTGGTTAGGGAAATCAAGGTTCAGAGGCCTTTCAAGACTTTCCTAATGGTCTCAAAACTCAATGTTCCCTTTTGAAAAGTGCCCAAATGCTTAGCATCTATATTATAGGGGGAAGGTTTGAGCTCTTGACTGTGAGGACGTGTTGCCTCCATTGCATAGTCGGGCCAGACTGTACCGCTAGCATTTTTATTGTTTTCTTTGCATTGCTTTTCAACTTCAAACTTGTATTTCCATCGATCGATAGCATCGAACTAGTCTTGAGCAACGTCCTTCCGAACGTTCCTCCCCATTGTAATCTATTTAATGTGAATGAGAGCTTTTACTGACTATTGTGCATTGTTATATTGTCTACAGATTGATATTGTGCATTCTCAAGTTAATATTTGTGCCCGTCAAAGTAACTACTCATAGGCTTACTAGTGAATTGGATAGCTAGTGCCGCACGGATTACTAGTCCGTGACATTTGCCCACACCACAACTTTCATCGCCACCATAAACCACTAACATTAACCCTCATACATCACCTATTTTTTTTCTTCTCCAAACACCATGTAGATCCCTTTTTCCACCACCAGAAACCACCGTGTTACCCTCTTCATTCCTTATACACTCGAGAAAAAAAAGGATAATAATGAAGAGGATGAGGAGGGTGGTGGCGGCACTACTCATGTGATAGAGAGGATGTAGAGATGAGGGTATGGTAAGTGGAAAAGAGAGGTAGTGCAGTCAGTGACGAAGCCAAAATTTTTGTCTAGAGGGGGCAAAATATAGCATATCTTACTTGAGTCAATTAAATCTATATTACAATTCAAAGTGGTGTTTTACTATCTTGCTGACTGGGACAAAGTTAAATCGAAAAAATTAGAGATAAAAGATGGTTAGGATTAAAAATTGGGAAATGTATTGAATTTGAGGGTTGAGATTCATTTCCCACGATGGCATATTTGTAAATATAAAACATATAGAAGGGCAAAAACAATGAAAAACTTTTGAAAAAAGTTGGTGGAATGTACATGTGGCAAATAGATAAAATATTGTGTTTTGCTTTTAGCAAAATGAAAATTATCATAACTATCTACATTGTTATCGGATTTTGTAAAGTAAATATCGTTAAAATGCATTTTTTAAGATCTTTCCAACAAAATCAATGATCAACACGAGTGCTAAAATTTTAAAAACATATATTATATGATTAAAAAACATATAAAGTATTTTACGTTTTTTATATTTTTCAAAGCAATGAGACGGGCCGATCATACCAGAAAAAATGAGTTGGGCATCTTAATGCATATTTAAACAAAAACTCTAAACTTCATATTTTGGTGAATTCATATTTCGACGTTTAAATTTTTTCCCCAATTGATTCAAATTTGACTGAGTCTAACTCTAAAATTTATAATCTATATATTTACCTTAAAATAAGCCTACACTTCAATACTGATTCAGAGCCAAAATGGGGATAGTGAAAGAGGTGTTCAGTACAAAAATATAGCAAAAATAAAATTATATTGAGTGCTAACGGCAAGGGGCATACTCTCAAGGGCGGATCCATGTGTTATGTAAGGGGGGCAATTGACCCCCTTATCTTTTTAAAAAATTTCATTATATTACTCATATTTTTTACATTGCCCCCCTTTAAAATTTTATGTTGCCCCCCTTTATGAAATCTTGACTTCTAACTCCACTATATTTTTTATTATATATTTTCATTATATATTTTTTAACTCCACCCTCACCAATCCCAATCAGTCTCTCTATTTTTTTAATATCTTTTTTTTTTTTAAATTCCCACCCACCCACCCTCTCTCTTTCTTTCTCTTTTTTAATTTCTCCCTCTCTCTCTTAATTCCTATCAACTCATTTAATCCATTCACGCCCTACACACACAGAGAGCTACAAAGAAACCAGAAGAAAGGTACCATACATAGTGGGTTTGCTTTCCATGTGATTATATTCATATTAAAAATTTTAATTAGGTTGGGGACCGGCCGAGGAAAATTTACATCGTCATCATCATTGGTTTTCTTTTGTTTTGTTAAAAAAAATAAAGAAAAGAAAGAATTAGGATCATCTTACCTCTGACTCAGCTAGCATATGGTGGTAAGAGTGATCAAATATTAGTTAACACATTAGATTAATTGGGGATTGGGATCTGATCTGCTTTGCTTTCTCTCTGATCTTTCAAAATTAAAAGTAATCATTTGGGTTTGGGGCGGATGGAAAAACATGATGGCCGTAGGTCGATTCAGTTAAGTTATTGTTTGTATGCTTCACCTGAGCTAGCCCAAAAGGAGAAAACTCTCTCTCTCTCTCTCTCTATACACACATATATTTCCCTTCCGAGAAGACAGACAATAATAAGAAGACAAAAGAGAGTGGGTTGGTTGTGTAAGTGTTATCCTCAGAGGCTCTGACTCAGGAGTGAGTTTCAAAGAAGATGAGACAGGCGGACAGATAAAGCAGGAGGAGAAGAGGAAGGAGGATTTCAAAAATAAAATTGTTGTCCGACAAATTCACTTGAATCCATCCAGTCCAGTCAAGCTACTGCTGCTACTACTCCTTGGACTTGGACTATACCGTCCTGCTACCTCAAAGCCAGAAAGAAAGCCAGAGGTCTGCTCCTCGCCAACTCTCATCTTATACTACTATGCCTGCTTTTGTTTTCTTCAAGTACAAAGGGAAGCTCTTAATTAGCTAGCTACAATTGAATTAATCATGTCATGTATATCGTTTGTATGGTTGAATTAATCATCATTTTTTCACGATCACGACATGTCACCCTGATTGCAAAATATGATTGTAAAAATCTAATTTTTTAGTATTTTCGTAAATAGTTATATATTGTTTGCCCCCCTTTATCTGCAATCCTAGCTCCGCCCCTGCATACTCTAGTCTATATTACAACAGAAATTCTAGGGGTCGAGCGAAGGAGCGAGGAAAATGGGGTGAGGGATGGGTGGTTACACCCATCCCTCGCTCCTTCCCTCGACCCCTAGAAGGACTCATATTATAATTCATAGTGGATTTTTACTATTTATTGCTGACTGGGACAAAGACAAATCGAAATGATTAGAGATAAAATATGGTTAGGATTGAAAGTTGGGAAATGTATGAAATTCATTTCCTATGAAGGCATATTTGTAAATATAAAACATGTAGAAGGGCAAAAATAATGAAAAAACTTTTTTTAAAAGTTGGTGGATTGTACATGTGATGGAAAGAGAAAATATTGTATTTTCCTTTTAACAAAATGAAAGTTATTATAACTATCCACGGCGTTGTCGGATTTTGATAAACTTAGTATCGTTGAAATGCATTTTTAAAGATCTTTCGAATAAAATCAATAATCAATATAATGGCCAAAATATTTAAAATGTATATTTCATTATTTAAAAAACGTATAATGTATTACACGTCTTTAATAATTTTTAATATTTTTAAAATCAATGAGAAGGGCCGATCATACCCGAAAAAATGAGTCGGGCATCTTAATGCACATTTAAACAAAAACCCTAAATTTCATGTTTTGGCGAATTCAAATATTGAGGGAGAATTCATTTTCGGCGTTTAAAATTTTTCCCCAACTGATTCAAATTTGACTGAATAGGCTCACACTTAATCGGCTTACAATTCAATATTGATTGAGAGCGAAAATGAGAATAGTGATGGAGGTAAAAAGTTGGCAGAATGTACATGTGGTGGAGAGAGAGAATATTGTGTTTTCCTTTTTAGCAAAATGAAAATTTATCATAATTATCTATATCATCGTCTGATTTTGGTAAACTTAGTATCGTTGAAATGCATTTTGAAGATATTTCCAACAAAATCAATAATCAATACAAACGCTAAAATTTTAAAAATATATATTTTATAATAAAAAAATGTATAACGTATTTTACGTCTTTAATATTTTTCAAAGCAATGAGACGAGCCGATCACCAGAAAAAATGAGTTGGGTATTTTAATTCACATTTAAACAAAAGCCCTAAACTTCATATTTTGGCGAATTCAAAGATTGAGGAATAGCTTATTCTCAACGTTTCAAATTTTGCCCCAACAATATTTAGCAAAAATAAAATTATGTGGAGTGCCAACGGCAATGGGCATAATCTAGTAAACTAACAAAATCTACGGTGTGCAAGTGCAACTCACATTATAGGAAACTTTGGCTTCAACATCTAATTAATGTTTTCATTGTTTTGAAATGGAATCTCACTTCTCAAATTAATTATCTTAATATACAAACATATTATCTTAATATACAAACATAATGTAGGTCAACATTTTATAGGCTTGTTTGAAGCAGGCATGGATTCAAAGGTGGTTTATTCAATCGAAGGTTCTGCCACACACATATAAACCTAAGTCGAAAACTCCAATGTAAAATAGTCAAAGTGGGTTTATTCATAGTTTGACTCGACCCATTGAACTAAGTGGTCTAACACTTGTAAATGGTAACCACCTTTAAAATTGTGTTTAGCGCTTATCTATACTATATACAATGCCTGGAGTCTGATGCGAATAGTATTATCTTCAACCTGATTTTCAGGTTTGAATTTTGCTCTATCAACTTTACAATGTTTACAAGTAAAATTAAAAGGTAGGTAAATGTGACAAATGGTGTTTGTGTCATTTAAATGAAAATCAATATTACATTTTTTTACAACCTTCCACAGTTTCACACTTTTCAAAATCAAAACTGAATATTGATCATTACGGCCGTACACATGGCATAAAGATTCATCACGAGGATACAATGCTCAATCTATTGGGCCAGCGCATAAAGCCCAGGAAGAGTGTGGACCTGAGGGGAGGGCGTTGGAGAGGCTCGTGATGGCGAAGCTCAATAGGCCCGTGGATCCCAAAAGGGGTTGGACGAGCTACCAATGGGAGATTATAATCCAACATCGCTTAGGTGAGGGAAGGGATGTGTTATATATGTAGGAGGTTGGATCTACAAAGTAATACGCGTTTTAAAGCCGTGTGGGCCTTGGGCTCAAAGTACAATATAGTACTCTGTGGATCGGGTCGTGACATTAATTATCTATAAAATATAAATAGGCCCTTTACAATAGTAGAGTGTAATCTTTGGTTTTTCTATTTTACCCTCCGAACTTTACACTTTATAATAAAAAGGCCTGTAAAAAAATAATACATTAACCCAAAAAAATATCATAGCACGGGTCTAGGGCATACAACACATGTATTTGTTTTTATTTTATATAATCAAAAGTGATAATACATCAAAATAGATTGATTATCAAAATCGTACACGTGACATAAAGACTCGTCACGAAAATATAACGTCTAATCTACTGGGCCAGTTCATAAAGCTCAAGAAGAATAAAGCCAATTACAGAGGCCCAGATAAGGTCTGCCATCTAGAAGACATAAATGAGGTCTGAATCCAGGCACAAACGAATTAGAGTTTGAATCTAAGCCCGACACGAGTTATATCTCATAAAGAAGAGGAACGTTGCACCCAAAAAAGTCGTGGAAGGAGTTACGCATCCACGGACATATCTCCATTAAGGAGGAGACTATTATGAGAAACATCTCATTCCACTGTGCCTCACATGCTTAAGTCACGCAGAGAATTAACCGTGACCATTATAAAAAGTAAAAGGAACATTCGACACAGGTATGCAACTTTAACTGAGTTTTGTCCAGATTTACTTCCTTTTTTCAACAGAGTTGTTGATTTATGCATCAGAGTGCATTCAACCACCAAAAAGGTGGTCACTGGTAATCTAATAATTGTTTTGCAGATCAAACTCACAGGAGGACAATTTTTGGATGCATCAGTTTCAGACGATTTTTGGACTGCGATGTAGAGTTAACGAAGTAAAAGTTTGACATCCTAGTCAACTTAACACAAAAATTTTGAATCGATCGACACCAGAGTTAACTTAACACAAAATACTTCAAATCGACCGAGATGTCGAGTTAACGAAGTAAGGGTTGGACACCAGAGCCAACTTAACACAAAAACTTCAAATTGACCGAGATGTCGAGTTAATGAAGTAAAAATTGGACACCCGAGTCAACCTAATACAAAAACTTCGAGTCGACCGAGATGTCGAGTTAACAAAATAAAGGCTGGAGACCAGATTCAACTTAACACAAAAACTTCGAATCGACCGAGATGTCGAGTTAACGAAGTAAAAGTTGAACATCCGAGTCGACTCAACACACAAATTTTGAGTCGACTGAAACGTCGAGTTAACGAAGTGAAAGTTGAGTAAACGAAGTGAAAGTTGACCAAGATGTCGAGTTAACGAAGTAAACGCTCAACGAACAAGAACTTCGAGTTGACAGACACGTCAAATCAACAAAGTCAGAATTAGATGAACAAATCAACGTGATTCGAGGAAGTACAAGCAAAAGCAACTATTTGCAGCAAATCAGGAAGGACAACGTTGGCTCACCATTAGACGAACGACGAGCCAAAACACGAAAGCAGCTACAAAAGAATTCAAAGCAAAATCCATGACAACTACAACCAAATTTAAAAGAGAAGAAAGAACAAAAGTTCATTTTTATTAATAATACTACTTTGTTACATCTGGAGAAGAAGATAAAGAAGTGGGGGAAGAAACAAAGGCAACTACCGGATCATCACTCACAGGAACAAGGGAAGGACTTTCTTCAGAAGCAGGAGATAGTGACAACTCTAGGGCGCTTGAGGGTAGAAGAAGCAATGGCTTCTCAGCTACCGAAGCAGATTCTTCAACATCGTCAACCTCGAAAGCTTCACCAAACAAATGATGGTACCTGGACAAATCCTTGTCGAGCCCCTCGATATAATCAAGAAACTCAACCCGTTCGTCAACAACTTGCTTCCAATCTTCGGCTTCGAGAATACGAAGCCTATTCTTGGCAGCAACAAGTTCATTTTTTGCCGCGACAAGCTGCCCCTTAGCAGTACAAAACATACCTAAAGTACCTGCCTTGGCATCATCAAGTGCAACAGTTATCTGTTCCACCCGCCTTTCAGTGGTATTACACATAACGGATTGCTCTACTTCAGCACTAGAAGCTTCATCAAAAGTTGTTTCCTCAACAGATAACTCTTTTTCCACATCACGTAGATGGGTACAAACCCCATCCAATTTGTATTTCAAATAATCAAGCTCAACAACATATTTATCTCGCATACTTTTTGACACAATTAACGACTTTCGAGCGACCCCTGCATTTTTTATGACTCCGCGTATTACGCTCTCAACACGACAAATTGGGAAAGAACATGAGAAAACACCAGCAACAGTGTCGTCAACCTCCTATCCGAAGAAGCCACTTGATCATGACCAGCTTGATAGATCGAGCCCATCACCCTTGCATAGGCGAGATGATTCATCTCGTCCATTATCTGCTCAAGACTGTGATCGATGTGATCAAATGGATCCAATACGGACATCGAAGGCCTTTCCACTAATTGCCTGTGCCACTCATTTACCAATTTGCATGCACCATCTTGCACATCAAACTGAGTGAACTAGCAAAACTTGCTATCCAACTTAATACGGATATCCCTTGGGCTAGGCTCAGTCCAGCCAACACATGGATGAAGAACACTAGGATCCGGAAGCATTGAAGAACCACCCGTGACAGTCGGAAGGGCAGAAGGAATAACAATAACAACAGAAAAATCACTTTTACCCTCCAGTTGACGAGTGTCCGTGGCAAGGGCAGGACTAGCGGGAGTAGGAGAACCCTGACGGACAAGGGAATAAACTAAGAACTCGGCTGCTTCGCTGACATCAATAGAAGAAGAATGAGAGTGAACCTTGGAACTTTGACCACCACTAATGTCTTTAGACTACTCCACCACTAGCTGAAGCATTTTTTCATTGATAACCCGGGGATCATTATTAGACAACTCAACAAGCGTCCAAGACACCATAAGCAGAAAATAACTTATTTTTATTATCATCCAACAGACGAGTAGTTTCTTTCTCGCTCCTTTTTCCACGCAAGCCTCAGCTCCTCAAAAGATTCACGACCTATTTTTTAGAAGAACTTTGGCGAGAGGTAGCCCTCGTAACATCCTGAATAGGATTCAGATGGGACACAACCAGGGCAAAACCACGAGTAGAAAGTCTTTTCTTCCTCGGAATCCGATCGGGATCTACTGGCAATTGCCTTGACGAACTCCTAGACCTCGCAAGTTTTCTTTTTCTTAAAGCAGGGACTGTGATATTAATAGGAACATCGAGATTTGTGACGCGCGCGGTTCGAACTCATTTCCCAATCAATGCTAGCATCACTAACGCCAGCACGAACAACAAAGGCCTCAGCACGAGACTCAATAAATAAAGCCCATTCCGCTTCACTCATAGTGTACAAACCACTACGCTCCAGGATACCCTCGGAAACAAATGCCTCCACAGGAAAACAGTGAAGCTTCAAAAATCAGTCACTGATACTCTGCTCCTCAACAGTTAAGTGAAGATTATTCCATTTATTTGGAAATCGAAATGATTGAAAAATCAAACGACCTTGCAATTGAAAGTAGTCAGAGTTCACATAAACATAAAATCAAGACGCGACCAATCATAGATGTCACTAAATTTTTTGAAACAAACTGGAGAACGGAGGAAGCAGATATCCCTGTTCACCAACAAACTAACCACCGAATGCAAAACCCTCACAGTCAAATAAATGCCGAATAGAATAGCCCTCGCATAAGAAGAAACCATCACCTTCCAACCATTAGGACCCATTTGGGCAGGAGGAATGGCCAAGAAGTTCAGATACTCCCATAACAACTTCGAAACTGGGATCGAAAGCCAAAAGGAAACATGCACGAATACAATGCGATGTATCCAACCTTTAGATTACAAGGACTATCATCCTGTCCAGGTAGGATAATCTCGAGGTCGGGCGGGAGATTATAATCAGAATGAAGACCGTCCAGCGTCGCCTGAGATGCTATATTGGAGAATAATGAGCCTCATACAGTGTTAGCGACTTACCACTCAATTTATCACCAGCGAACATCATTGAAGAGCAGAAAAAACAATGAAAATGAAGAAGACAATGGAATGAGCAAACCCTAATTTCAAAGATAGCGTGAAGAGGGAAAACAAATTCGTCACATCTCCTTTTATGTAGCCGAGCAGTGAAGGGACGACTCATGAGACAGCGTGTGAGATATGATGGCTACATGAAATCCCAAAAATGTGCGAAAAATGAAATGTCAAACAAATAATCGAGACACCAACTCGCGAAAAGTTAACTAACAACATTAAATACAAGGTAATGATGGAATTGAAGGCAAACCATCATAAAGTTAGTGGCCATGTTAGCATGCCCACAAACTAAATGGGGGAGTAGCTAATGATACATCAAAATAGATTGATCATCACAACCATAAATGTGGCATAAAGACCCATCATGAGAATATAACGTCCAATCTACTAGGTTAGATCATAAAACCCAAGAAGAATGAAGTCAATTATAGAGACCTAGATAAGGCATGCCATCAAGAAGACATAAACGAGGCCCGAACGAATCAGAGCTCGAATTTAAGCCCGACACGAGTTCTCCCATAAAGAAGATGAACGTTGCACAAAAAAAGAACCGTGAAGGGAGTTACGCCTCCACGGACGTATCTCTATTAAGGAGGAGACTGTTACGAGAAACATATCCTTTCGTTGTGCTTCACATGCTTAAGTCAAACAGAGAATTAACCGTGACCATTATAAAAGGTAAAGGGAACATTCGACACGAAGATGAAACTTTAACTAAGTTTTGTCTAGACTTATTTCCAAAAAGGTGGTCCTTGACAGTCTAACAATTGTTTTGCAGGTCAAACTCATAAAATGATGATTTTTGGATGTATAAAAAAGCCTTGTCAAATACTAATACATTAACCTCCAAAAAAATAATTGTTGTACATGTAAATGGCATACAACACGTGTATCACTTGCTTATTAAAGATAAACAAATTTATAAGAGTCAATTCCTAAAATTTTATTTTAATTTTAATTTATTATTGAATTTTTAAATTAAATAAAAAATATTGAATATAAGCGCACGTAGCGCGCTGTCAGGACTAGTACCATTGGTCAGGGAAATCAACGTCAGAGGCCTTTCAAGACTTTCCTAATGGTCTCAAAACTCAATGTTCCCTTTTAAAAAGTGCCCAAATGCTTAGCATCTATATTATAGGGGGGAGGTTTGAGCTCTTGACTGTGAGGACGTGTTGCCTCCATTGCATAGTCGGGCCAGACTGTACCGCTAGCATTTTATTGTTTTCTTTGCATTGCTTTTCAACTTCAAACTTGTATTTCCATCGATCGTTAGCATCGAACTAGTCTTGAGCAACGTCATTTCGAACGTTCCTCCCCATTGTAATCTATTGAATGTTAATGAAAGCTTTTGCTAACTATCATGCATTGATATATTGTCTACAGATTGATATTGTGCATTCTCAAGCTAATATTTGTGCCCGTTGAAGTAACTACTCATAGGCTTACTAGTGAATTGGATAGCTAGTGCCGCACGGATTGCTAGTCCGTGACAGTTGGTATCAGAGCCAAAGCTTGTTGAATGCAAACCAGGATGCAGAAACTAAGCGAGCGCCTTAGCGCTATGGAGGAACGACAGGCTAGTCGAATGCAGAGACTAGAAAATAGAATGGATCAGTTGAGCAGTTTGGGAGAACAGATCAGTTGGCTTGACAGACTCTTTCACTTGGCAGACAAAGTGGATTCGTTGGCTGAGCACGTCGATAATTTAGAGGGACGGACAATCGCTATGGAAGAGTCGCCTCACCCCACAGCTCAGGTGATGAGTGACTTCCAATTACAGCTGGAGAATTTATTCGCAAGGGTTGGCTTGCTGACCAAGGCCACAGGGACGACTGATCACCCTAAGATGAAAGTGCCTGAGCCAAAGTCATATGCTGGGGTACAAGATGGGAAGGAGCTAGAGAACTTCTTGTTTGATCTGGAGCAGTATTTTCGCGCAGTGAACCCCGAATCAGAAGAAGCCAAGGTCACCATGGCGACCATGTACTTAGCAGGTGATGTGAAACTATGGTGGAGAACCAAATATGCAGATATGGAAGAAGGTCGCATCCTTATTAGAACTTGGGCAGACCTCAAGAAGGAACTCAGAAATCAATTCTTGCCTGAGAACACTAATTTCTTAACAAGGAGGAAGCTCTACACCATCAAACAGACAGGCAATATTCGAGACTATGTTAGGCAGTTCTCAACTTGCTTGCTAGATATTCGAGACATGTCTGATAAGGACAAAGTTTTATGTTTCATGGAACAAGCTCAGCCGCTCCTGCAAGCAGAATGGCAAATGCAGAAGGTGACAGATATTATAAGTGCTATTGCAGCAACAGAAAGGTTTAGCGATATATGCCCATGGTTAGATCCACTTCGCTCAATCACTCCACAGCTAGAACTAGCAGTACCAATTCAAGCTCAGGGTCGAATGCTCGGTCACCTCACCAAAACTGGGGAAACTCAAGTCAGAACCGAGAAAACTACAATTCTCGCCCGTCCAACCAGAATTGGAGTTCCAACAGAAATTGGAATGCCAGCTCTACCAACTCAAATTACAACAACAAAGGAGGGCAAAACTACTCTGGGAAGTGGAGACCATCTGCACCTGCCCCATGCATTCTTTGCAATAGCAGGGATCACTCAACAGGCAAATGTCCATCAAAACCAGCCCTACACTCATTGATGTCCTTGTTTCAAGCATAACCTTCTAACTCGACCGCATCGAGCTCGAACCCTGCCAACAGTGAGACCTCCCAGATGGAAGCTCAATGCTGTCAAAGGAGAAATGTATGAGCACCCACACAAAAAGGCTTTGCAATACATCGACATCACTATACATCGACAGACAATTTTATTGCCCCAGATGAAGCTAGACGTGTGGGTCTGAACTTAGAAGGAGGTGTGGGTAAGTTGTAAGCTGTCAAATCTGAGGCAATCTCTATTAATGGTATGGCTAGAGCTGTGCCACTACAGGTTGGTCCATGGGAAGGAAGATCAAATTTCTTGGCCGTCCCACTTGATGATTTTAAGGTGATTATTGGCCAAGAATTCTTCCGAGGAGCTGCAGCAGGACCACTACCTTTCATGGACTCCTTGGGGTTTTTCGGACTCAGACTACGTATTGTACCAACCTCAATTCGACCCACAACTCATGATAGAATATTGTCGGTGCTCCAAGTCAATAGAGGCTTGGCCAAAGAGAAGACACATACTTAGCTGTGGCAAAGCTAGAGATGGAATATGATAATAGCAAAATCCCTGAGGAAGTTGCCCAAGTTATTGCTGACTTCAGCGAAGTGATGTCGAATGAATTGCTAAAGAATCTACCTCCCAGAAGGCTCATTGATCACGAAATTGAGTTAGTGCCTGGTGCCAAGCCACCCGCACATAGTCCATACCGCATGAGCCCTCCAGAGTTGACCGAATTGAGAAAACAACTAGATGGCTTGTTGGAGTCGGGATTCATTCGGCCCTCAAAAGCACCTTATGGAGCACCTATTCTTTTTCAGCGGAAACATGATGGCAGTCTTCGCCTTTGTGTTGATTATAGAGCCTTGAACAAAGTCACTATAAAGAACAAATACCCGCTACCGCTCATTGCAGACTTATTCAACCAACTTGGATCCGCTAGATACTTCACAAAACTCGACTTGAGATCAGGTTACCATCAAGTCCGCATTGCTGCTGGTGACGAACCCAAAACTGCTTGTTCTACTAGATATGGGTCATGTGAGTTCCTAGTAATGCCCTTTGGCTTGACCAATGCTCCAGCTACGTTTTGCACCCTTATGAATGGCTTATTCCATCACCTTCTGGACAAGTTCGTGGTTGTCTATCTTGACGATATTGTGGTTTATAGTGGGACTATAGAAGAACACCTACATCATTTGCGAGAAGTGTTCCAAATCCTTAGGGATAATCATCTCTTTGTCAAGAAGGAGAAATGCTCATTCAGCCAGACCCAGATCAATTTCTTGGGTCATGTTATTGGCAGTGGCAAGATTCGGATGGACATGGAGAAAGTCAAGGCAATCCATGATTGGAACACTCCTAAGAACGTGTCTCAACTACTTTTTTTCCTTGGACTCGCAAACTATTATCGTCGCTTCATAAGGGACTACTCTAAGAGAGCTATTGCACTGACAAATTTGTTGAAACAAGATCAAACATGGGAATGGGATAGGCAGTGTGAAGCTTCATTCCAAGACTTGAAACTGACCGTGATGAAAGATCCAGTATTGGCCTTGCCAGACATCACCAAGCCCTTTGAAGTACAAACAGATGCATCTGATTATGCCTTAGAGGGAGTTTTGCTTCAAGATGGTCACCCGGTAGCATATGAGAGTCGAAAGTTGAATGATACAGGGTCTCGTTACTCAGCTCAGGAAAATGAATTGCTAGCCATTGTACATTGTTTACGGGTGTGGAGACACTACCTCTTAGGATCTCAAGTCCTTGTTAAAACAGATAATGCTGCAGCAAGTCATTTCCTTACTCAGAAGATGCTAACCTCTAAGCAATCTCGATGGCAGAAAAAATTAGCAAAATTTGACTTAGTATTGGAATACAAGCCAGGGCGCACTAACAATGTAGCTGATGCACTCAGTAGAAGGGCAGACCTTGCAGTGCTAACCCATACCGGTCTGAGTCACACCATCTTGGTGAAGATCAAAGCAGGCCTACAGACAGACCCACAAGTGAAGGCGATTACAGAGTTGATCAAGCATGGCAAAACTCGACGGTTCTGGATAAAAGATGGAGCAATACTCACAACTGGTAATCGCTTCTATGTTCCAAGAACTTCTGGTTTGAGGAAAGAACTTTTGAGAGAATGTCATGACACCCATTGGGCGGGACATCCAGGTTGGAGACGAACACTTGCATTGCTAAAGAGGGGGTATTATTGGCCGCAGATACATGAGGATGTAATGGCCTATGTTCGAACATGTCTTATTTGCCAGCAAGATAAGGTTGAAAGAGATCGACTAGTTGGCTTACTAGAGCCTTTGCCTGTTCTAACTCGTCCCATTGAAGGACTCAACCTTCTGTTCCATCTCCCCGACGCTGTCTTGGAGATCGCCCACGGTGAGCTCCACCTTGGCCATACGATCCTCAAGCATGCTGGTCCGACTAGTCTTTCTTACAGTCTCCTCGACCACGGACCCTCCAACAGCACTCTCTTTGTTTCCCAACATGATCAGATTGCTCCGCACCTAACCTTCGTACACACAACAGCTAGCACAACGCAACTTCAGCAAGACCGCCCCTACGATCGTCGCTGCTCTGATACCACGTGTCACGTGCTGACCTTTTTCCCTTGGCTAACACGCTGCCCACTAGCGTCACACTCCCGTCGGACTAACTAGTCAAGGCACTTCGATGCTTGGCTAATGCTAAGTGATGCTACGAAAGCTTAAGTGAGGAAAAATGCTAAGGCACAAGTGTTTAGGCTTTTTGAAAGAATGCTTTGTATTGCTTGAGAGAGTTGTACAAGTGTTTTCTTATGATTTGTACAAATGAATGCCAAGGCCTATTTATAGGCCCTTAAAGTCCTAGAGGCTTCTAGCCTAGAACCTTCCACAATCCTCCTTCAAAGGAGTATTCTCTATGCATCTAGAAAGTTCCCACCTCCAAAGGAACCAGAAATTACAAGGAGGCTTCTAGAAAATACTACACAAATCTGTACAAGGGTGTTCTAGACTCATCCATGCTAGAACACTCTAGAGAAAGCCAAGCTAGAATGTCCAAGAGCACTCTAGAACCTTCCGGAGGCATCTCGAAAGCTTGCTGCTCCATCGAGCCTTTACGGGCCTATTGCCAGCGCCCATATGATGCCTTGTTGCCTTGGTGAGGGATATTAATTTTTAGGGATGGCTCGTGACAGCACGCTCACTTCTCTCCAACCCTTTTTATCTGCAGAACCTCGTCTCCCAACAGCACTTCACCTGTGAATTTGCAGTCGCGCGACACTTGGTGTGCCTGTCTGTCTGAATTTCTCTTCCGAAAGCGAACTAGTGAGTGTTCCATCTCTCTACATTATGTTTAATTTCGTCTGCAAAAATCTGTTACTTGATAAGAAGGTATTGTTTAATGGATTTCGCAAGAGGGTTTTGTTCAATGGAAGAGATTCAACATCAACCAACACCAACATATCACTGTGTTTCCTTAAAGCCTCATTGCTTCTTACCACAACAAGATCCATTTCAATGTCTTCGACTTCGACCACCACCACTGAAATCTCCACAACAGTGTCTTACCTCATTAACTCATGTGGTTTATCAGAAAACAAAGCTCTATCTTTATGCAAAAGAATTGAATTGAAAACCACTTCCCAACCAGATTCAGTCCTCACCCTTTTGAGAAACTATGGTTTAACAAATACCCATATCTCCAAATTTGTTGATAGGCGCCCAACACTACTTTTGGCTGATCCCATCAAAACCCTTAAACCCAAGCTCGATTTTCTCAATTCTATTGGTCTTTGTGGCACAGACCTTGCTTCTGTCCTCTCAAACAACCCAACCCTCTTGACCCGCAGCTTAGAGAATCACATTATCCCTTCAATTGCTTTCCTCAAAACTATAGTTGAGACTGATGCTTACCTTGTTAAACTTCTTAAACGCGGTCCATGGGTTCTCGACAAAGATCTAGAAACGCATTTGGCACCCAAGATTTCTCTTTTGCAAGCTCATGGTGTGCCCATTTCAAACATTTCGTCATTGTTAATAGCACAACCTAGGTCATTATTGGAATCTTATGTTGATAGGTTAGATGAACATGTCAAGCAGGTCAAGGAAATGGGATTTGACCCTTTGAAAGTTACGTTTGTCTATGCCATTGAGGCATTGATGGCAATGAAGAAATCTGTCTGGGAAGCAAAACTGGATGTTTATAGGAAATGGGGTTGGTCTGAAGAAGATTTTCTTACAGCATTCATGAAGCAACCTAGATGTATGATGAAATCCGAGGCGAAGATAATGCATATCATGGATTTCCTCGTGAACAAAATGGGTTACGGCGCATCACTAATTGCACAACACCCGAATGTTCTATTGCTTAGCTTGGAGAATAGGATTATTCCAAGGTGTTCTGTACTTCATGTTTTGATCACGAATGGTCTGATGAGCAAATATGACAGCATATCTACGGCGTTAACAACGTCTGATGAGTACTTTTTAAAGAAATATGTGGCCAAGTTTGAGGAACAAGTTCCTCAATTGTTGGATGTATACCAAGGGAAGGTGAATGTTCTAGAATTACCTGTTGGATATCAAAGCATTGGTGGCATGAATATGTTGTAGAATGTTTGCAATTTTGAATCAAACATCTTTATTCGCTTGTTTAGTGCTATATTTTCTTTGCTAATTTATTCTTACACGACCTTTTTTAATCCGAAGTTTTTGTTATTCTAGTCTTACATGAGATGCTTCTTTCCGTCATCTGTGCTGGTTTGGTTGCTAGTGATGACTAAGTTCTTCGCAAGGATTAAGTTAAAGTTATAGGTTTCTCACTTTCCAATATGAGGGGAACAAGCATCATTGGGCATCTAAGTTCTAATACCAAGTACTCATCTTGCGGTTGTTCTTTTTGGAAATCAATTTCAAGAAGTGCCGATAAATTTTATCTCCGGAAGTTTATTCGGGTAAGTTTCTTTTTGGGAGGTTAGATGGTGCTCTGACCAGCCTCTAAAAGTGCTTTTCTTTGACCTTTATGAGGAGTGCCTTAAGAATAGTAGTTTGTTAGGGACTTTTGGGTGGAAGGTGCTTCTTCAACTTGGAACTTCTGTTTCAGATGCCCAAGTTGGAATCTGGTGCTAAGTTTCTTGAGTTTCTGACAAAATCCATCTCTCACTGTGAGTTGGATTAACATGGGAGTTGGTTTCTTTGTTATGGATCTCGAATCCAAGCTGGATTCGTCTATACCCTGCACATGTTAATCAGTTCATCTCATCTTACCACAAACTTGTTTGGCTGGACGGATCTCTCCCGGAGTTTCGTTTGGGGTGTTGTTCACAGTAATATGCTCACAACGGATAACCTCATTGGTAAAGGTAGACCTGTCTCTTGTTCTTGCCTCGTATGTAATGAGGCCCATGAGTCAACTGAACAACGTTTAGTTAATTGCAAATATCCAAAGCAGATGTGGGAGGTTTTTTTTTTGTGTGTGTGTAGATTTAGAGCTCCAAACCCCATTTATTGGCAATTCCAAGGATTAGCTTGTTTCCTGTGTTGATTCCTCTTGGCTAGTAGTTTTGTGGAAGGAGTGGAATCCTCGGATATTCAACAAAAAGAAGCAATCTTGATGCTCAGTTGGTTTTATTCATTAAAAAGTTCTTTTGGAGGTGGCAATTCTTAGAAGCGCATCAGGGGTGTTTGTTTCGACAATTTTATGCTGGATTGGTTCTCTTTTTGTCATATCATTACTTTTTTTTTTTCCCAATTTGTTGAGCTGCTCACTCATCTTTGTATTCCCAGTTTTCTTCGATTTTTAATCAGAATGAAGCACTATATAGAGGTTTCCCTCACCTGCTACGTATAGCTGAGATTTTTGTGATTTTTTATGAGTAAGAACCACCTATCTCCATGATCCTACAAATGAAACAATTCCTTGCAAAAAGTTATCAATGAAAATGACCCCTTAGACTCAAAGTCGAAGTTGTTTATTATTTATGGTAAGAAGTTTGACTGAAGTTGTTAAATATTTATGGTAAGAAGTTTGACTTGAGCCAAAAAAAATGTTTGCTTTGTCTTTGTTAGGAGTTTTCGAACAATGTTGCTGGATTTGGCTTATGGAATTTTGCTTCCTTTTCAGTGCTACAGCATGATAGCACAACCCATGTGCTATCATGAGTTGGATTCTATTCCCGATGAACCACGTCGATCCGGTTGCTTATGATGCGGGTATTTGGTAAATGCCAACTACAAGCCTGTCTTCTAATCCTTTCGGAAGAGGTTAGTTAATATCAAATTTGATATCTGTTTCACTATCTAGGTTTGTGAAAGGTTTTGAAACCCAGTAGGGAATTCAGAAATTTTTTGACCTCTTTGTTCTCCAGTTCGTCTTTTGTGGCAATGGACATCGTCTCTGATCAAGAACCCAGTTGAAAAATGATGTTGGTATTTGAGTTTAGTATAGATATTAATTTCTCGGATGTAAGACCTGGTTATGATGTGATGATGGAACAACGATGGCATCATCTAAGTTCCTCCCATCTCCTTTTGTAGGAGTGATTTTTCTAGCATGATAATAGATATTCCTACCTAGGTTGTTTCACTAAAGAGAGAGGGGTTTGTTAAACTTGAATGGATTAAGAGATTCCACAAGAGCAAACCCCACCACATTATCATCATCATCATCATTGTGTTTTCTTCAAACCCCATTTCTTGTTTTTACAACTAGATCCCTAAACTCCACAACATTTGATGACAACAAGTCATTCATAGTTTCTTACCTCATTAACTCATGTGGTTTATCTGAACAAAAAGCTATCTCTATATAAAAAATCAGCAAACTCAAATTCAAAACCTGTTCCAAACCAGATTCATCCTCACCCTTTTGAGAGACTATGGTTTCACTGATACCCATATCTCCAATTTAGTTCAGAGGCGACCATTACTACTTCTGGTTGATCCCAACAAAACCCTTAAACCCAAGTTTGAGTTTTTCCATTCTATTGTTCTCTGTGGTACAGAACTTGCTCATATCCTTTCTACAAACCCAACTCTCTTGAACCAAAGTTTAGAGAATCATGCTATCCCTCCAATTGCTTTCCTCAAAACTATAGTTCATACTAACACGAATGTCGTTAAAGTCCTTAAGCGCGCTAAATGGATTCTCACCTGTGATCCACAAAAGCATTTGCCGCCCAAAATTGCTCTTTTGCAAGCTCATGGTGTACCTAGTTCCAATATTTCAAAGATGTTAATATCACAACCTAGGTTATTATTGCATCCTACTGTTGATCGGTTGAATGAAGTCGTCAAGCAGCTCAAGGAAATGGGATTTGACCCTTTGAAAGTTGCATTTGTGGTTGCGATTCGTATAGTGGTGTCTATGACTAAATCTAGCTGGGAAGCAAAAATGGATGTTTATAGGAGATGGGGTTGGTCACAAAAAGAGTTTCATATGGCATTCACGAAGCAACCTACAATTATGGGTCATTCTGAGAAGACGATAATGCATAAAATGGATTTTTTCATGAACAAAATGGGTGATCACCCATCACTAATTGCTTGACTCCCACATGCTTTTACATATAGCTTGGAAAAGAGGATTATTCCAAGGTGTTCGGTACTTCGTGTTTTGATATCGAACGGTCTGGTTGACAAAGATGTTTTAACATATAACGTGATCAATCAACTTGAAAATCACTTTTTGAAGAATTATGTGACCAAGTTTGAGGAACGAGTTCCTGAAGTGTTCAATGTATACCGAGGGAATGTGACTGGTATAGAATTAGATTTGAAGACTGGGATACCTCGTAGTGCACTCTGCGAATAAAATTTATTTTTTCTGTTATGCGCGGCTTTACTAAAATGACCATAACTTTCTCATTTCAAAACATTTTCAAGTGATTCAAGTTGTGTTTATTAGATAACTGAGAGTAATACAACTTTTGTGTTTTGACCAACTTCAGAATCTGTCTCGATCGAGCACATAAGTTGGTCGAAAGTCAGGAACACTATCCCATTTTCATTTTTCAGACAGATTTGCGCAACTTTACTAAAATGACCATAACTTGCTCATTTCAAAACATTTTCAAGTGATTCAAGTTGTTTTTATTAGATAACTCAGAGTACTACAACTTTCGTGTTTTGACCAGCTTGAGAACCGGTCTCAATTGAGGGTTTAAATTGGTTCTAAAGTTACCCTGTTTTTCATTTTTTCGTTTTGAGTTTGGGTATGTCTGTTATGTTAAGTTATGCATATTTATTGAGTTTGGATTTAAGGGTTTCAACTTTAAGGGAATTTTGAGAGTTTTCGAGGGAGAGGGAAAAAATGAATGATTTTGGTTTATATAGGTGGTGTGAGAAAGTAAGTAGGTGGTGTGGGAGAGTAGAATGGTGTGAGAGAGAGGAATTGGTGGTGTGAGGTAGTCGTTGCCATCTCCAAATTCATTCAAACGCGCCCACTATTTCTCTTGATACTGCCCTCAAACCCAAGATTGAAAATTTCAATTCTATTGGTCTTTCTAGAACTAAACTTGCTGACATCGCCTGTACGAACCCAAACTTCTTAGCCCACAGCTTAGACAATCACATTATCCCTTCAATGGCTTTCCCCAAAACTTTACTTCATACTCACTAATCTCATTAAACTACCTAAACGCTACACAAGGGTTCTCAACACGGATCTAAACAAGCAATTGGCACCCAATATTACTCATTTGCAAGCTCATGGTGTACCCAATTCCAATATTTCAAAGATCTTAATGGCATGACCTAGGTCATTCCTGGCAACTAGTGCTGATCAATTCAATGGGGTTGTCAAGCCGGTATGTCTTGATCTGCATCAGAGAGAACAACCAAGCAACACTAATACAAAACATAAAAGAGGAGGCAAAGGGAGAAGAATTAACTGAAGAAGAGGGATTGATTTCTATATAAAACTTGTTTCCATTACAATCGTCTATTACATCTATTTATATCCCATAACTCAATTGCAGAATGTTTCTAATATAACACGTAATCCTCTAGTGCCTTCGGTGTGCGTCTGATTCTGTTATTCTGTTGCTGCTCCATTTGCTGTTTTGTCTGCTCAACATTGTCATCATCCTTTATCAATCCTTCCTCCAGGTCATTTGCTATCTGTCCACTTGGATGCATTGTTGGCAACATGACAATACTCCCACCATCACTAGCAACCTTGTCCTCAAGGTTGAATTGAGGAAACATCTTCTTCACATGACTGAGATCCTCCCAAGTGGCCTCATCAGGGGATAAGCCTTCCCATTGTACAAATAGCTGAGGAATTTGCTGCCCCTGGCTTGCAAGCTGCCTTGTTTTAATAATCGCAATCGGTTGTAGGATCGGGTAAGTGGGGGTAGAAAGTAATTGTAATGGCATATTTTGTACCTCAGGAGAGCCAATACATCTCTTTAAGACCAAAACGTGAAAGACGGGATGGATCCGCGATGTGTCTGGTAAAGCCAGCTTATTAGCCATTGTTCCCACTCGTTGCACTACTTGGAAGGGCCCAAAGTAGCGAGGGCTTAGTTTCTGTTGTTTGCGCAATTTGATAGACAGTTGTCGGTAAGGTTGTAGCTTCACAAATACCAACTCACCAACCTGGAATGTCTCTTCCCGGCGATGTTTATCCGCATAATGTTTCATGCGGATTTGAGCCTTGGATAAATTATCTTTCAGCCTCTTCAGCAACAAATCACGGTCACATAACTCCTGGTTCACTGATAATTGGCTAGCTGAGCCTTGCACATAGCACTAAATTATGGGTGGAGGTCGACTGTAAACAGCTTGAAATTGTGACATCTCGGCGGCGGTATGAAGTGTCGTATTATATGAATATTCTGCCCAATGAAGGTATTTGCTCCATTGTTCTAGTTTCTCTTGCATGAAACAACGAAAATACATTTCCAAGTAACGGTTAAGAGCTTCAATTTGACCATCTGATTGTGGATGGTAAACACTACTCATGGCCAGCCTGGTGTCTTGTAGCCAAAACAACTCCTGCCAAAATTTGCTAAGAAACAATGGGTCGCGGTCTGATACAATTGATTTCAGCATGCCATGTAGCCGAATTATCTCCTTGGTGAAGACTGCCGCCACCATGTCACTTGTAAAATGAGTTGGTAATGGGAAAAAGTGACCGTACTTAGTCAAGTGGTCGACCAAGACCATGATGGCATATTTTCTTACAGAAAGCGGACGCTCAACTACAACATCCATTGCTATGTCTTCCCAAATCAGCGTAGGAATCGGACGTGGTTGGAGTAGACCAGCTGGTGCAAGTTGCGAGGCCTTCATACGTTGACATATCATGCAAGATGTGACAAATTGATGGACTTCCTTGCGCAAACCTGGCTTTGATGATGATGATGAATTCTTTTGAAAGTCCTTAAAACACCAGCATGACCACCTGTGGGAGTGGCATGAAATTCCTGAAGTAGCTGTACTCAAAAGGGGGAGTTGGAAGCTAATACCAATCGACCTTTGTGAAATAGAATACCATCTATGATTTTGTAATGTGGCAGTTCTGTAGGACTGGCCTGGAGTTTATTATGCAGGGACACCAACTCAGAATTAACACTATTTTCTTGCCGCAATGTGTTCAAAAAATCCAATTGAGGCATGGAGAGAGTATGCAACTCGGCTGTTGGCACTAGAGCTCGAGAGAGAGAATAAACTACCTTATTCTCCTTGCCGGGTCGGTAGATAATGTCGAGTGTGTAGCTCAGTAACTTAGTTAACAAATATTGCTGTTCCGGGGTTTGGATTACTTGACTAGTTAATTCCTTCAAATTTTTTTGGTCTGTCTTGATCAAAAACTTCCGACCCAAGAGATATTACCGCCATTTTCCCACTGCTTGCGTGATAGCAAACATTTCTTGATGATATGTTGATGCCACCTGCATTCTAGATGATAATTTTGCACTAAAAAATGCCACGGGATGCCCGGCTTGAGTCAATACAACACCAATACCCACCCCTGAAGCATCTGTTTCTACCTCGAATACCTTCGAAAAATTAGGCAATGCTAGAATAGGTGCTGATGTCAAGGCCCTTTTTAGTTGTTCGAAGGCTTGTTGAGTTTGTGTATTCCAATGAAAAGCTTCTTTTCGTAATAAGTCTGTCAATGGTGTTGCGATGGACGCATAGCCTCTAATGAACCGACGATAGTATCCCATAAGGCCTAAAAAACCTCGAAGACCCTTCAATGAGGATGGTGCTAGCCATTCTGTTACAGCTCTCACTTTTTGAGGATCCATACTAACCCCATTGCTAGACACAATGTGTCCTAAATAATCTATCGATGTTTGTCCAAAAGTGCACTCGCTATTTTTTGCTACAAACTGATGTTGCAGTAGGACTTGCAGGACGGTTTCCAAGTGAAGTAGGTGATCCACCAATGATTTGCTATAGACCAGAATGTCGTCAAAAATACCAAGACAAACTGGCGTAAGAATGGTCGAAAGATTTTATTCATGGCTGCTTGAAATGTGGAAGGGGCGTTTGTGAGACCAAACGGCATGACTAGGTATTCATAATGCCCATCGTGAGTCCGAAATGCCGTTGTAGGAATAGCTTGGGGTTGGAGCCGAATCTGATGGTATCCTGAAAGTAAGTCGAGCTTTGAAAATATCATGGCGCTGTGAAGTTCATCTAGCAATTCGTCCACAGTGGGGATTGGGAAACGATCCCGTATCATCACGGTGTTGAGTGCCCTATAATCGTACAAAAATGTCATGTTCCGTCTTGGGGATGAGAATGCATTGGTGCTTGGACGATAATACCGTCTTGCAACATCTCCTTGACCAACCTTTCAATTTCTGCTTTCTGAAAATGCGGATATTTGTATGGCCTAACATTGACCAGTGTTGTTCCCGAAAGCAGATGAATATCATGATCAAACTCTCGGACCGGTGGTAATCCTTTAGGCCTTTCAAATACTGGAGCAAACCTAGTTAACAGAGGTTGCAAGGCGGGAGGCTCCCTCGGTTTAGCTTCAGCGACCCCAGCTAACTCCACTTGTAAATGAAAGTATGATCCAATGGCGTTCATTTCAGTTAGTCGTTTAAACTATGTAACTCAACTTGTTGTGGAGGACTCGGCTTAATCCCCTTCAAATGATAGCTTTGACCCCCAACAGTAAAGGATAGACCAACATCCAGCCCATCATGTAATGCGGGATTAATGGTTGCTAGCCATCGAACTCCCAACACCACCTCAGATCCTACAATTGGAACCACATATAAATCAGCTATAAACTTATAATCTTGGATTTGAATTGGTACCTTGCGAATGCATCTTTCACATGGAACACGAGCATCATTGCCCACAACCACTGAGAAGGCTGACGTGGATTCGATTGGTAACCCCAATCGACATGCTACACGACTTTGGATGAAATTGTGGGTACTACCTTCATCAACCAACATTTGAAGCGATGAATCTGATACAACTGCGGGGAAGCGCAACGTCGATGGTGAGGACCTACCCGACATCGCATGAAAGGATATCTCCGAGTGTTGTTGAGTTTCAGAGTCTGGAAGAGATTCAACCGCAGAAGGACCGGGTTCCTCCTCTTCCGACGGATTGTCCAAATCCATCACAAATAGTTGCTTACGAGCTTGACAACGATGTCCCCGAACAAATCGTTCATCACAATGGTAGCAAAGATTGAGTTCCCGCTTTTGCTGCATCTCCGTGGCCGTGATTTGACGAACTGGCAAGCCGGCAAATGGCGGCGTTATCGGCTGTGTAGCAAGGGGTTTACTCCTCGCAGCTCCCAAATGATGATCCGTGGGTGTAGGTAAGAGATGCCCTAATGTTAAAGGATTGAAAGGGCCATGTGGAGTGAACACGGGCTTATAGTCGGGCTTCTTGAAGTCGGGCCTGGAATAGTGTTTACGGGATGCCAATAACTTGGCCTCTTGCACACGGGTCAGCCCAAGAGCTTGAGAAACTATTTGAGGAAGTAGGGCCCGAATATCATGTTGGATATCCGTATGGAGGCCCGACGAGAATAAGCTAACCCTAAATGCTTCGGGAAGCCCACGAACCTGATTAGACTGTGATTGATACTCAGCCACCGATCCTGTCTGAGTCAATTTGGCCAAAGCGACGCCTGGATCTTCAAAACCAGTTGGACCAACTCGCAAGATCAATGCATCAACAAATTGTTGCCAAGTTGATAACAATACATTACCTTGTATCCAATCAAACCATTGCCAAGCTGGGCCATCAATGTGGAAGGAAGCCAACTCAATCTTCTGCGCTTCTGTAGTGTGATGGTAGTTGAAGAATTTGGTCGCCTTAGAAACCCAGGCGACGGGATCATCGCCGTCAAAACGCGGCAATTCCATCCGAAATGATTTTGCGAAGAGCGGCCCCAACATCTCGAATTGCGTCATTGTTTGTTGTGGACAGAGTGATGAAGTACTGGGGTTGGTCACATTGTGGCGAACCAAACGTAAAATCTGCTCCAATTTGGCGTCTACGGAGGTGACCTTATATGATAAATCCTGAACAATCTCCTGATGAGAAGCCATTGGGGATTGAAGGTAGCTCAAGGCTGTGCCATGTTGATTTGAGGAATCTTGCAATTGAGATTGGGTTTGGGTTTGTTGTAGATGGCAAATAGACTCATCAATGAGTTTGAGGTGAGTACCTTCAGCCATGGGAATTGAAAGCACCAATTGGTATGTTCTTGATCTGCACTATTGAGAACAACCAAGCAACACTAATACAAAGCAGAAAAGAGGAGCCAAAGGGGGAAGAATTAACTGAAGCAGAGGGATTGATTTCTATATAAAACTTGTCTCCATTACAATCGTCTATTACATCTATTTATATCCCAGTAACTCAATTCCAGAAGGTTCTAATATAACACGTAATCCTCTAGTGCCTTCGGTGTGCGCTTGATTATGTTATTATGTTTTTTTTTTGAAAGGCAAGTGTGCCGCCGGTGGGTATAGAACCTAAGACGTGGGGTTCAAACCACCACAGCCTTAACCATCAAATCAGGTTACCATTGGCAATTTTGTTATTCTGTTGCTGCCACATTCGTTGTTTTGTCTGCTCAGCATTGTCATCATCCTTTATCAATCCTTCTTCCAGGTCATTTGCTATCTGTCCACTTGGATGCATTGTTGGCAACATGACACAAGCAGGTCAGAGAAATGGGATCTGACCCTTTGAAAGTTTCATTTGTCGTTGCGATTTGTGTAGTTGTGGGTTTGAGTAAATCTGTTCGGGAAGGAAAATTGGATGTTTATAGGAGATGGGGTTGGTCGGAGGAAGAGATTCACATGGCATTCATGAAGCAACCTCAGTGTATGGAGTGTTCCGAGACGAAGATAAATCAAATTATGGATATCCTTGTAAACAAAATGGGTTATGATCCATTACTATTTGCACAACACCCTATTGTTCTATCGCTTAGCTTGGAGGAGAGGATTATTCCAAGGTGTGGGTACTTTTATTTATTTATCTTGAATGGTCTGGTGAGCAAACATAGAAGCATAATTTCAGTGTTGAAACGGTCTGATGAGTACTTTTTAAAGAACTTTGTGACAAAGTTTGAAGAACAAGTTCAACTGCTGAATATATACCAAGGGAAGATGAGTGGTCTAGAACTAGATGTTAAAGAGTCGGTGGCATGAATTAGTTGTACAAGGTTTGCAATTTCTAATGAAATAACTTTAAGCCCATGTTTAAAACTTTTTCTTTGCATCACTAACTTCTTCTGATTCTTTTCATAGTCTTACATGAGTTGCTTCTTTATCTAGTCTTTGCTGGTCTGATTTGCTAGTGGCGACAGTGTTCTTGGCAAGGATTGAGTGAAAGTTATCTTGTCGCAAAGGCATCTTGTCACAATTTAGATACTCACTTTCCAATAGATGAAAAGATGTAGGATGATGCAGCATTTGAAACAATTCATTAAACAAACAACTCAAGGAAGTTTTAGAGTAACATTGTTTGCTTCTCACTGCAATATGAGCAAGGAAGAAAATCAGAAGGAGCCAATTTGTAATAAGCTTTTTTTTCACTCTCAAAAGTTTTTTCTCTCAAGAATATTTAAGACTCCAATGTTCGTGTAAACCCTGAAATTGAAAAACATTTTTTTGTATGTGATCTTATTTTGAACATTTTATCTCTCTAGTTTTTTTTTTTTTTCAATGTGGCGGCAATGCAGAACTTCAATGACAACTAGAACTATTTCTAGGGTTGAGCAAAAAACCGACCAAAAATATTAAACCGACCGAACCGATCAAAACCAAACATTGGTTCGATTTAAATTCGGTTTCGGTTTCTATGTGATTTTAACCGACCAAACCGAACCGACCATAGATATATAATAAATAATATATAATTTATATAAAAATAATATAATATGTTTAAAATAGTCGGTCGGTTCAGTTTTGGTTTGATTTTAGTCGGTTCGGTTACGGTTTGCATAAATTAGAATCGGTTCGATTTCGGATCGATTTTGTTAAAGGTCGGTTCGGTTTCGGTTTGAAAATTTTGAAACCGACCAAAGTCGGTTTGGTTCACGGTTAGGTGAAAAATCGAATCGTCGAATCAGTTTTCAACCCTAACTATTTTTGGTAGATCATCAGCAGCAGGTAACCTTCAATTTGTCTTATGCTTCTGCCATTATTGGAATCTTCAATTGATTTTAGGGCTTAAGTTTTCACTCACTTACTGGGATTTGAAACCAACTTAAAATATATTTGACTTTGATTTTCGCTGGGAGACTGGTATCATTTTTCTCCTTCCTCTCAGTTGATTTTAGTTGTCATGGTTTGAACTCTGCTCGATTTTATTAATAATATAGGTAAGGTTCTTCAGTTCATGCAATTCTTGGGATTTTGTTTTTTAATATTCAGTTCTTTAGCTCAAGAAATCATTTGTTATCATTGTTAGTATAAGTTGTTACCATGTATCAGTTTGACTTATCTCTGTTTGTCTGTGTTAAAGCACTTAGTGTGAAGTTTCCACTGATTTCTCTTTGTATCAATGATCTAGTACAAATGATGGATTATGTAAAAAAATATGAACTTCTAGTTCAAATTTTCTCAGATATTAGATTGCATTTGTCCGTCTTGTTATTCATTAATACTATTGATAATTTTCTTGGTAAGATACGCTATTACAGTGTGAATGATAAGATGGACAACAAAGTGAATTTTTTTGTGCATTTGACTAAGGTGTTGAGACTAGCATGTGTTTTCTTAGTTCTTCGAAACTTAGGGATGGGTGTTGGCAGTTTGTTAGAGTAATGGAGGTAAACAATAGGGTAGCGGAGTAGTGGTGTTGCATTGGTGATAAGCAAGAGAGGCTTCATAGGTGGAGAGGGATGCATGTGTTTTGCCTAATTCACCCCACCCACTTTGAACTGCAGTCCAGAAACTTGGACCCAAGTTATGGTGCATTCGAGTACAAATTCACTAAAAGCAGCATACTAAAATTGCATGATGATTCCTCTTGTTCCATGTAATGTTTTTCAGAAACTTTTAAAAATATATAATATAAATAAACAATAAAAATTCAAGAAGGTCATGGGAGATGATCAGAAGAAGTATTGAAAAGATGAAGTAGCTGGGGGAGTGGAGTGTAGTTCCTGCAGATTGGAGTGGAGGTCTGAAAACTAGAGGAGTGGCAATGTAGCAACCTATTTTATATGTTTTATAAAGTTTTTTTATGCCAATTTGTAAGATTTTAACCTTTTTATTGTAACTGTCAATGAAGCAACCTTTGTTTTATATTGGCATAAAATAAAATTCAATTTTAGATGAAAAAAAAGAAGATATAGTCACTCGATCTAAATATAAAGTATTTGTTTGTTGTGCAACATATGGATATTTTGGTGTGGTGTTATAATATTAATTATATAAACAATGACCCGAATAGCCTGAATAAGAGTTCCACATTGACCTGCACCCAAAAACTCTTTCCTGAATGAGCCCATTCTCATCGCACCGTGTACCATTAAAGTATCGTAGCCCGTAGACGTACAACATACCACAGACACCCTTGTTCCAGCGTCCAAGTATGCTGGATGTGTGGCTTGCTTAGAACCTGAACGATAGTAGTACTGTGATTGGAGGTGTGGCCTGAGACAGCCAAGATGTTTGCATCTCTATGGAATGAGGCCCTCTGTGCTTAAAAACCTTGTTGGATAGAACCCCACTTCCGTCTCTCCAATAAAACCAAGGTGCTTTGTGTAATCAATATAATTAAGAGTTGACTCTCTGTCTCTATCTCAATTCCGGTGCTCCATTTATGTAAGATTTAACTTGTTCCGGTGCCCATTTATGTAAGATTTAACTTGTTCATTAGTCAATGTGCGCTTTTTGATAGATAAACAAGCATATTAGTTCAGCTATGACCTCAACTATAGTGAGATTAAAAAAGTATATCACAGTTAAACGCTGTTTGCACCTACATATAGATAAGGTATGACCTTAAATCTGAAACAAAAAGTTCATGTCAAATACCATTTTTGATTTATTAGACATGGAAGAAATAGGTTACATTGCAGCTGGAAAAAGGCAAGATTCCACCTCTCTCTCTTTTTTGGTTGATGTGTGTTTAATCCAACTTATGGTGAAATTGTGTTGTTTGATTGTTTACAAACTAGCCATACTTGTTACATTTCAGGTGTGCAGTGGTGACAGGGTCTAATAAAGGGATTGGATTAGAGATCTGTCTTCAATTGGCATTGAAAGGGATCTTTGTGATACTAACAGCGAGAAATGAGAAGAGGGGCTCTGAAGCTGTTGATAGTCTTGAAGCATCTGGAATCTCCGATGTGAGCTTCCATCAACTTGATGTTAAAGACACTGTTAGTATTGCTTCATTGGTCAAATTTATCAAAATTCATGTCCGAAAACTAGATATCGTGGTAAGAATCTCTCAGTTTTCAAGACTTCATCATCTGTTCTTTGCTTTTTATTTTTCTTTGTTGCGTGTAATGATGTTGTGTCCATGTAATGATGTGGGGTTTCATGCAGGTAAACAATGCAGGGGATGATGGTGTTATAATAAACGTCGAGGCTTTCAGGGGATTGAAAGATGGATATGCAACTGTAAGTCCCAATCTGTTTGAAGTTGCATTATTGGCTAGGAAGAATGCTGTCGACTAATTAACTTTTTTATTCATCCAGGTAAGTGATGCGAACCCCAACTTGCTGAAAGGAATAATGGAGCAGGCCATTGAGGAAGCGGAAGGGTGTCTCAATACCAACTATTATGGAACCAAAGGAGTCACTGAGGCACTTCTACCCTTCCTTCAACTCTCTGATTCGGCAAGGATTGTCAATGTATCTTCCGGATATGGGAAACTCATGGTAATAATGTGAATCACAAACTTACCAAAATGTATTCTAATTTTATTTCTATTGTCTTACAACTATTGCAGTTCATCACCAATGAGAAGGTTTAGGTGGAGCTTAAAGATGAGGTCCTAACAGAAGACCGACTACACGAGCTACTTCAGTGGTTCCTAAAAGATTTCAAGGAGGACGAGTTACAAACTAACGGATGGGCAATAACTGTATCTGCTTACAAGTTCTCTAAAGTCGCTGTAAATGCATATACCATGCTGTAAATGCATATACCATGATCCTAGCCCAGAAATTCCCCAACATGAGAATAAATTCTGTTCATCCTGGTTTTGTTAAAAAATATATGACATGTAACACTGGGTTTTTGACTGCTGAAGAGGGTGCTCAAGCTCCTGTAATGCTGGCTTTGTTGCCAAAGGATGGTCCTTCTGGGTGTTACTTCAATGGGATGGACATGTCAACCTTCAGATCATGAAGTTGGGGTTATAAGGACCTGATTATCAATGTACTGTGAGGGCGTTTGTTTTTTTTAAATGCTTAGAAATAACTGGAGTTAGAAGTTCTGAATGAACTGTTTGTTTTGCTTCTGAACGAGCTGCTAATTAGAAGCTGTAAAATTAAAAGGTATATGTTTTTAGGTGCTGAATGGGAACTGTTTGAAAATTTTGCCCTACTGAGCTGAAAAATTTATGATACAAATATTGTACTTAAAATCACATCCAATAATTATTCAAATTCTTGAGAATGTTACAAATTCTTTCATTATAAGAATATCGAAATATGACTAACGATGAAAGAAAGTTGAAAGTATACATGAGAGAGATAGTTGGAGAGATGAAAAAAAAACTTGAAAATACATAGAAAGAAATACAAAAATGAAGGAAATAAATGAAATAAGTTTCTTAACGAGTCTTTGTGAAGGTAGGTAAAATCACAATGCTTGGCGAAGACAATGAAGGTGTGCCGTCAAAATTTAGCCCTACTTATTTTTAAGAAGATGTGGCAGCAACTGTCATTACAAAATTATGTTAAGGTTATTATTAGATTAATTTTTTACTCAACACTCAATGATCAACATCTCCCCGTTGCTTACTCCAATCAGAAGTTCTACTTTTGATCAGAACTAAAAACAAACACTCTAAAGAAGGTGGGCCACTTTTTATTAAGACTTCTGACTTCATTAAAAAGCAAAAACAAACACCCTCTATGTTTTCTTTAAGAAATTAAATTTTTATTTGTGTTAAAACTAGTATCCAATTACTGTTTGAATACTACTTGAAGGTTTCTAAGTCACTTATGGGAAGTTCCAAAATGATGGAATTTGATGATTTGAAATGCTAATCTCTAAGGCCAAGCTTCCACATCTCAAATAACAAATGGTCTTTGGTGAATTCAAAGCAGACAAAGAAGCCAGTGTTTGGTAAAATGACAAAAATCTCCTAGATGATGAGACCAAACCAAACACTTGTTTTGTTATCCAATGACATCAAATCTTAAACACAAACCTAAAATATCGAAGCCTTGCAAAGGAGAAACTTTGAGTATCCCTTGGTATTCATCTGATCCAAATACCATTTCTGATTTCTTAGACATGGAGGAGGTGAGCACCATGATATCAGCAGGAAAAAGGCAAATATCTACCTGTCTCTTTTTTTGTGGTTATTGTGATCCGAATGACAAGGAACGATGTTTTCTTTGCACTGTTTTAGTAACCATGGCTTATATGTTTCAGGATTGCAGTGGTGACTGGGGGTAATAAAGGGATTGGATTAGAGATTTGTCGCCAATTAGCATCGAAAGGGGTCTTTGTGATACTAACAGCAAGAGATGCAAAGAGGGGTACTGAAGCTGTTGATACTTTTAAAGCCTCTGGATTCTCCAATGTTATTTTCCATCAACTCGATGTTAAAGACCCTACTAGTATTGCTTCCTTGGCTGATTTCATCAAAATCAGTTTTGGAAAACTTGATATCTTGGTAAATATATATCAGTTTGATTTCTCTGGAAAGTTTTGTATGAAGCTTAACTATTTTCAGGTATTGCTGTGGGGTTTGGTTTCTCCAGGTGAATAATGCAGCTGTTGGTCTTCTAGCAAATGGTGAAGCTTTCAAAGCCTTTATGAGTAGACATGATAAGGTAAGGACTAATTCCTTCATGCCTGCATTATATTGTAAAACATAATATATGTTTACATGTTGCACTAGTTGCTTGCGGATAGATTTCTAAGTATGATCTAAAATTGGGGTCATTTGATAAGGAAAAAAAATATTGATTTTGACATTTTGAATCATTCAGATAACTAATGACAATGTGGAGTTCTTGAATGGAGTATTTGATCAGAGCATTGAGAGAGCAGAAGATTGTCTCAAAACTAATTATTATGGTGTCAAAGGAGTGACTGAAGCACTTCTACCGTGCCTGCAACTCTCTGATTCTGCGAGGATAGTGAATATTACCTCTATAATAGGGCAACTCAAGGTAGTAACGTGTCACATGCGCGCGCACACACAAACACACACATACTATCATCAAACATGTTATTGAATAGTATTCATTTGTCTTACTGCTGCAGTTCATCCCAAATGAGAAGATCAGAGCGGATCTTAACAATGTTGAGTGCCTAACAGTAGAGAAAGTTGACGAGTTGTTGCAATGGTTCCTCAAGGATGTCAAAGATGGTAAGTTACAAGAGAATGGTTGGCCGACTGTAATGCCTGCTTATGAATTGTCTAAAGTTGCTGTGAATGCTTACACGAGGATCTTAGCCAGAGAATTCCCAAGTATGCTAATAAATTGCGTTCATCCTGGTTATGTCAAAACAGACATGTCCTTAGACACAGGGCAGCGAACTGCTGAAGAGGGTGCTAGAGGTCCTGTAATGTTAGCTCTGTTTCCTGACAATGGTCCTTCTGGGCAATATTTTGATGAGATGAATTTGTCAATATTTTGATATCAATGCTTGTATTCAAAGATGTACTAGGTAGAAACATAATCAAGCTCAGATGAAGATTCTATCATGAAAATAAAGATTGTACTAAAGTTTTCGGTTGGAGAAGATGTGGTCATGTTTGTCAAAATTTCCAAGAATGCTTGACACCAAGTCTATATCCAATCATTTCGGTCTAAATTTTCATTTTTTGAAGTTACTAAAAAAAAGGTGAACAAAAAAGAAAAAAAAAAAAAAAAGGCTTTTTTAGGTAAATTTTTGGGTTTTTTGAAATATTTAAGGGTTTTTCATAAATTTGGATTTTTTTCTTATAATTATTTATTGATTTTGAAACGATCCCTAATTTTCTAATTATCATTTATTCTACTTATATATTGATTTTGAAACCATCCCTTGATTTTCTAATTATATATTAATTTTCATTGCACGAAAAATAGACATGAAAATAGAAACCATTTTCGTGAATCCGATTCTAAGTCTCTCCCTCATACTTGGATGCCCATGAGTAGTGGGAAAACAATTTTATGAAGAATCGATTTCCTATCAGTAAATAGATAACCAAACAACGAAAATCTGCATAATAAAGAAAATTGATTCCATTTGAAAATGACTAACCAAACAAACCTTTCATGTTTGTTTCATTTATTGGTATTTAGGCTTCATTTAATGTGTTTAATTAAATTAATTTTATTTACTTTCATTTTTTCACATATTTCATATACCCTCAAAAATTATTTTATATATCTTATGTGTTCTCGAATTCTTTGCGTTTTTTCATTATATACTGAAATATTTCTCGAATACTTCTTAAAATTAGGAGATCGAAATTAACTGAAAAAACGAAATCACAATCCTTGGATACGACTAAATGAATAAAGCATTAGTCTAAATCTAATCTAATACTCAAGACTGCACAATAAATCATACACAAAAACCTAGCAATCTGAACTACAAATCATGGTTCCTAAACCCTTTAGGAACAATGATTTGTGTGTCTTCAACTCTAAATTTCATTTCCAATTTTACCCTCCCAATTCTATCGTATTTACAATAAAAATTAAAAGTTGGGTAGCAAGTGAAATGAGCGTTATCATTCAAATGAAAAAACTATTACACATTTTTATCATTTTACCCTCCATAAAGAAACTATATACAATCAAAACCAACCCCCCATAAACAATAATTAATTATACTTACGCCCCTAATTTGAAGCCCTCAAATTATCTATAAATTATAAAAAGACATTTACAACTAACTATTTTATTTCCCATTTAGTCATTCATATTTCATATTTTTTACAATCAAAACTGATTCCTCTGAAATATTGATTAATTATACTTAAGTCTTTAATATAATAATAATTTAATGAAATTCACTAATTATTTATAAACTATATATAGGCATTTAAAATAAAATATTAAATATCTGCACACGTAGAGCATGTCCACTCCTAGTTACCTTAATGAGTAATGTCATATGAAGTTCTTACAAATATAATCGGGGAAGAACATAATCCAATGTCGTTTTGTTGGGGTTTCCTAGTAAAACTTGGGGTGAATATAACAACACCCACAATTTTTAATAGTGGAAAATGAAACTTGGCTCATGGCCTCTCGTTCTAGCTAGGGCGGGCTAATGTTCTGATCTGAGCTCATTTCAAAATCAATCTCTCAAATAAGCAAGTGTTTCTGACTGATTCAAATAACCCATTTTGTTTTCTTATTCATTCTTCATCTTATTGTCTTAATGGATGAGACTAGTGCAGGTTTAGGTCAGAAATTAGTTAAGTGGCGGGAAGCTTTAGAGAGTAAAAGTTTTAGAATTAGCCGTTCGAAGACGGAGTATCTAGTGTGCAATTTGGGTGTGAACCAAGAGGGAAAAGTAATGCAATTGAGATCGAAGGTGTCGAGGTCCCAGAGTGTGAGGCTTTTCGAAATCTAGGATCTATAATTCAAAAGAATGGGGCTATTGGAGAAGATGTAGACCATAGGATTAAAGCTGGTTGGTTGAAATGGAGAATGGCGTCAGGAGTATTATGCGATAGAAGGATGCCTGCAAGGCTAAAAGGGAAATGCTATAAGACAATTGTTCGACCAGCCATGCTATACGGTTCAGAATGTTGGGCTACGACGGGACAACATACGCATAGGATGGCAGTAGCAGAAATGCGTATGTTAAGGTGAATGTGTGGTAAAACTCGTAAGGATAAAATTAGAAATGAAAGAATTAGGAAATACTTAGGTGTAGCGCCCATAGAGGAAAAAATTAGAGAAAGACGTTTAACTTGGTTTGGTCATGTGCGGAGGAGACCAAGCACGGCGCCAATTAGAAAATGTTTAGATTGGCAAGTTAATGGAAGGTGTAGACGGAGGGGACGACCGTTGAAAACTTGGATGAAGACGGTGAATGAAGATATCATTGAGCTTGGATTAGGCGAGAAAATGTGGGAAGATCGCATTGCTTGGAGAACCAAAATCCATGTAGCCGACCCCGAAAATCTCGGGAATGGGTTTTGATGATGATGATGATGATGATGATGATGATTCATTCTTCATCTATGTTTAGTTTTCTCTGCAATTCCAGTTTTGTCTTTCCAATCCAAGTAATAGTAGGGATTTGTTTAAGTTGTATTTCAATGGAAGAGGTTCAACACAAACCAACACCACCTCCATATTGTGTTTTGTTAAATTTAGAGGAAAATCTATCCTATCATCCACAATATCTTCCACCACCTGTGAAACAACAGATGATTATTACAATAAGTCACTCACAGTTTCTTACCTTGTCAATTCATGTGGTCTATCAGAACAGAAAGCTATCTCTATATCCAATAAACTTCAATTGAAAACCACTTCCCAACCAGATTCAGTCCTCACCCTTTTGAGAAACTATGGTTTCGACGATACCCAAATCACCATTTTCGTTCAAAGGCGCCCAGGAGTACTCTTGGCTGATCCTGATAAAAATCTTAAACCCAAGATTGAATTTTTCAATTCTATTGGTATTTGCGGCACTCTACTTGCTGATAATATACTGTCTACGAACCCATATGTTTTGAACCGCAGCTTAGAGAATGACATTATCCCTTCAATTGCTTTCCTCAAAACTATAGTTGAGACTGATGCTGATCTCTTTAAATTCCTTAAACATAATAGAAGGGCTCAGGCTCTCGAGAGAAATCTACAGAAGAAATTGATACCTAAGATTGCTCTTTTGCAAGCTCATGGTGCGCCCAAATCCAACATTTTGCACTTCTTAGCAACTCAATCTAGGACATTACTGCAGACTACTATTAATCGGTTCCGTGAAGTTGTCAAGCACGTCAAGGAAATGGGATTTGACCCTTCGAAAACTATATTTATCTTTGCAATTCATGCATTGTTGTCTATGAGTCAATCTGTCTGGGAAGGAAAATTGGTTGTTTATAGGAGATGGGGTTGGTCTGAAGAAGAAATTCACATGGCATTCTTGAGGAGCCCCAAGATCATGACTGTGTCTGAGAAAAAAATAATGCGTATCATGGATGTCCTTGTGAACAAAATGGGATATCATCCATCACAAATTGTGCATTACCCGAATGTTCTACAGTATAACTTGGACCTGATTATCAATGTACTATGTTTTCTTTAAGAAATTAAATTTTTTATTTGTGTTAAAACTAGTATCCAACTGCTGTTTGAATACTACTTGAAGGTTTCTAAGTCACTTATGGGAAGTTCCAAAACGATGGAATTTGATGATTTGAAATGCTAATCTCTAAGGCCAAGCTTCCACATCTCAAATAACAAATGGTCTTTGAGGAGTAGGTGAACTCAAAGTAGACAAAGAAGCCAGTGTTTGCTAAAATGACAAAAGTCTCCAAGATGATGAGACTAAATACTTGTTTTGTTATCCAATATGACTTTAGGAGATTATAATATTGTTCCTTACATAAGCAATGACATCAAATTGTTTTGTTATCCAATATGACTTTAGGAGATTATAATATTGTTCCTTACATAAGCAATGACATCAAATCTTAAACACAAACCTAAAATATCGAAGCCTTGCAAAGGAGAAACTTTGAGTATCCCTTGGTATTCATCTGATCCAAATACCATTTCTGATTTCTTAGACATGGAGGAGGTGAGCACCATATCAGCAGGAAAAAGGCAAATATCTACCTCTCTCTTTTTTTGTGGTTATTGTAATCCGAATGACAAGGAACGATGTTTTCTTTGCACTGTTTTAGTAACCATAGCTTATATGCTTCAGGATTGCAGTGGTGACTGGGGGTAATAAAGGGATTGGATTAGAGATTTGTCGCCAATTAGCATCGAAAGGGGTCTTTGTGATACTAACAGCAAGAGATGCAAAGAGGGGTACTGAAGCTGTTGATACTCTTAAAGCCTCTGGATTCTCCAATGTTATTTTCCATCAACTCGATGTTAAAGACCCTACTAGTATTGCTTCCTTGGCTGATTTCATCAAAATCAGTTTTGGAAAACTTGATATCTTGGTAAATATATATCAGTTTGATTTCTCTGGAAAGTGTTGTACGAAGCTTAACTATTTTCAGGTATTGCCGTGGGGTTTCTCCAGGAGAATAATGCAGCTGTTGGTCTTCTAGCAAATGGTGAAGGTCTCAAAGCCTTTATAAGTAGACATGATAAAGTAAGGACTAATTCCTTCATGCCTGCATTATATTGTAAAACATAATATATGTTTACATGTTGCACTAGTTGCGTGCGGATAGATTTCTAAGTTTGATAAAAAATTGGGGTCATTTGATAAGGAAAAAAATATTGATTTTGACATTTTGAATCATTCAGGTAACGAGTGACAATTTGGAGTTCTTGAATGGAGTATTTGATCAGAGCATTGAGAGAGCAGAAGATTGTCTCAAAACTAATTATTATGGTGTCAAAGGAGTGACTGAAGCACTTCTACCGTGCCTGCAACTCTCTGATTCTGCGAGGATAGTGAATATTACCTCTATAATAGGGCAACTCAAGGTAGTAACGTGTCACATGCGCGCGCGCACACAAACACACACATATTATCATCAAACATGTTATTGAATAGTATTCATTTGTCTTACTGCTGCAGTTCATCCCAAATGAGAAGATCAGAGCGGATCTTAACAATGTTGAGTGCCTAACAGTAGAGAAAGTTGACAAGTTGTTGCAATGGTTCTTCAAGGATGTCAAAGATGGTAAGTTACAAGAGAATGGTTGGCCGACTGTAATGCCTGCTTATGAAATGTCTAAAGCTGCTGTGAATGCTTACACGAGGATCTTAGCCAGAGAATTCCCAAGTATGCTAATAAATTGCGTTCATCCTGGTTTTGTCAAAACAGACATGACGTTAGACATAGGGCAGCGAACTGCAGAAGAGGGTGCTAGAGGTCCTGTAATGCTAGCTCTGTTTCCTGACAATGGTCCTTCTGGGCAATTCTTTGATGAGATGAATTTGTCAATATTTTGATATCAATGCTTGTATTCAAAGATGTACTAGGTAGAAACATAATCAAGCTCAAATGAAGATTCTATCATGAAAATAAAGATTGTACCGAAGTTGAAAAGAATTGTATTGAAATATTATTGTATTGTAATATCATTGTGTTGTATCATTGAATAGAATACAAGCTTATAAAGTTAACTCTGACCTAACATTATAAAGAAAGGAAACTTAAGACTTCTATTATATTCGGACATTTCTAACATATCCTATTCTGTAACACTTTCCTATTTTATAATATAGGTAGACTTCTATTCTTTAACACTCCCCTGCAAGCTGGACATGTAGATACAGACGAAATATGCAACTTGGAGGAAACTTTGAAGTCTTATTTGGTGATGAAATCATGACTGTCGAGTGATTGTCGAATTCTGGATGATTCTTGTATGAAGAAATCATGACTCAATTTGAGTCTTAGTATTGATCAATTCGAGTCAACACAGATTTTGGATGATTCCTGTATGAAGAAATCTTGACTCAATTTGAGTCTTGGTATTGTTCAATTCGAGTCAATACAGATTTTGGATGATTTATGTATGAAGAAATCGCGACTCAAATCGAGTCAACACATATTTTGGTAGTGATTCATGTATGAAGAAATCATGACTCAATTTGAGTCTTGGTATTGCTCAATCGAGTCGACACAGATTTTGGTAGTGACCAAAGATGGTGGGTGTGAATAGCGGAGTGAAAGGGATTTAAATTTCTTTATTTTCCCTTCGTTTCTTCTTCTTCTTCTTCCGTTTCTTCTTCATTGTTTCCCTATTGTGCAATCTGATGTGTGACGATGAGAGAGAAAGGACGAGTGAAAGATCGCGTGGTCTACATCTTTCTGGGTGTTGTTGTCACGTTGTTGCTGTTCTTTGTTGAGTTGAGTAAAACTCGGGGTGCAATTAGCCCAGAGCATTATATCAGTTTGAATAAATTCTTTCATTTTCTTCTTCTCCTGGGACTTGGGTTTTGAGAGCCATGGTCAGATCTCGACTCCATATGTTGTAATTGGTAGAAGTAAGCGACTGTGAAACAAGAGCCACCCCAGGTTTATGGTGAGGTGGTGGTGTTTGAACCACTGCTTGTATTGTCGCTCATGGTGACGGCGACTACGTAATGTACTGGTGGTTCTGACTGAACCTTGAGTGCAAATAGCCTAATCCTTTAAAATAAGCTTTTTGTGGTACTGAGTAAAGCTCTGGGTGCAAATAGTCCAGAGCTTTAAACAAAGATTTCTTCTCTTTCTACTTCCTCCTCACGTTTCTTCCTCATCATCATCACTGCGATTGTTCTTCTTCGGACAATGATGATCAGTTCGATCAATGATTGCAATGCGCAGATGATCGGTTCGACGATGACGATGATTATGCTTCTTCCTCACGTTTCTTCCTCACAGAGAGATGTTGGGGTATTGAGGAAATTCAACGATAGACGATGGTTGATTGTGATTCGAACGATTCAGACGATGATGATCGGTTCGATTGATGGGTTGATGTTCGTGAAGCAGAACAGATAGGTGATTATGAAACTCAATTTGATGAAGGATAAAACCCTTAAGTCTGAATTGGAAGTAGTTGCTAGGCAAGTTAAGAAATTGTTTGTTTCTTATTGTAGAATTCATTTGGGGAATCCTGATATGTTTCCCACCAATGAAACGAAGGCCAAATCGATTTCGCTTTTGTTGCCTTTGATTTTTTGCTGAGTATTCGAGTACTGTTGATAACTTTGGGGCAAGTAGTTTATTGTTGCTATTCGTGGAGGAGGTGAGTTGAACTCTGTGGTTGTTGCTGATTGTTTGATGATTGTGGTTGACAATCTGATGATGACTGAGATTGATGATGGAGGCTCTATTGATGATTGATGATTGTGTTGTTGGCTGTTTTTATGAAATTTGGTTTTGCAATTATTGAAGGATGATGGAGAAGAAAACTTTTCTCTCTATGACGTGTGACAGGGAGAATAGAGCTCAAAGTGGGCTGCGATTGAGCTTTTGGCTGCGATTTGAGATTGTGTTGGTGTTCGATAAGTTTGTTTGCAGAAGTGGTGGCGAATGAGATTGTGGCTCGCAATGCAGTCTGTTGTTGAATTGATTGAGGAAGGCTATTACTACTGTCTTCCCTTCCCCGCCTCTTGTGTCTATGTAGTCGTCGGAGGCGGGTAAGAGCTTGATTCCCCGAAGTTTTAGGTCACCTAAGAACTTTGCTCTGATACCATGTAATTAAATAATTGTATTGAAATATTATTGTATTGTAATATCATTGTGTTGTATCATTGAATATAATACAAGCTTATAAAGCTAACTTTGACTTAACCTTGTGGAAATAGGAAACCTAAGACTTCTATTCTATTCTGACTTTCCTAACATATCATATTCTATAACATTTTCCTATTTTGTAAGTTAGGTAGACTTCTATTATTTAACAAAAGTTTTCGTTGGAGAATATGTGAAATCATGTTTGTTAAAATTCCAAATAATGCTCGACACCAAGTCTATATCCTATCATTTCGTCTAAATTTTCATTTTTTGAAGTTATAAAAAAAAAGGTGAAAGAAAAAAATTATATTTTTAAGGGTTTTTTGAAACTTTTTGGGTATTTTCATAAATTTTGAGGTTTTTTTTTTCTTATAATTATTTATTGATTTTGAAACCACCCCTAATTTTCTAATTATCATTTCTTCTACTTTTATATTGATTTTGAAACCATCCCCTGATTTTCTAATTATATATTAATTTCGATTGCACGAAAAATAGACATGAAAATAGAAACTGTTTCCGTGAATCCGATTCTAAAGCCTCTCCCTCGGACTTGGACGCCCATGAGTAGTGGGAAAACAATCTTATGAAGTATCGATTTTCTGTCAGTAAATAGATAACCAAACAACGAAAATCTGCATAATAAGAAAAATTGATTCCGTTTCCCAAGAAAAATGGCTAACCAAACAAACCTGGTGTTTGTTTCATTTATTGGTATTTAGGCTTCATTTAATGCGATTAATTAAATTATTTTGTCTGCTTGCATTTTTTTCACATATGTCATATACCCTCGAAATTTATTATATATATTTTGTGTGTCCTCTAATTCTTTACGTTTTTTCATTATATACTGAAATATATCTTGAATACTTCTTAAAATTAGGAGATCGAAATTAACTGAAAAAACGAAATCACAATCCTTGGATATGACTGAACGAATAAAACATTAGTTTAAATCTAATCTAATACTCAAGACTGCACAATAAATCATACACAAAAATCTAATAATCTAAACTACATAACAATTGTTCCCTTTAGGAACAATAATTTACGTGTCTTCATCTCTAAATTTCCTTTCCAATTTTACCCTCCCAACTCTATTGTATTTATAATAAAAATTAAAAGTTAAGTAAAAAGTGAAATGAGTGTTTGTCATTCAAATGAAAAAGCTATTACACATTTTTATCATTAACCCTCCCCAAACTTAAACTATATACAATCAAAACCAATCCCTGTAAACATTAATTAATTATACTTACGCCCCTAATTTGAAGTCTTTCAATTATCTATAAATTATAAAAAGACATTTACAACTAACTTTTTTTATTTCCCATTTAGTCATTCATATTTCTTATTTTTTACAATCAAAATTGATTAATTATACTTAGGCCACTAATATAATAATAATTTATTGAAGTCCAATATATATTTATATGAGTAATTCTACCTGTCGAGGAAATGGGCGAGAGAGGCTCCAAAAGCAATTCAAAAAAAATAATTCTAACATTGTATTCAAGAAATTGATTATAGCAACAGGAACAACTTAAACCAAAAGCAAAAGCACTGGTAGCATTCAAGAAATCAGTGAAGGCCTTCACTGATTTGCATTCAAAAAAATAATTCTAACATTGTATTCAAGAAATTGATTATAGCAACAGGAACAACTTAAACCAAAAGCAAAAGCACTGATGTTTGTTCTCCTACCTAGAGGTTCGCAAATATTAATTAGTGTCGAAATTGAAAAATGCTCGGCTTCACTTAAAATTCAAAGTATACGGCAATCATTTTGCATACCTTTCACTACAAACAATAGAAATGATAGAAGCATAACATCAAACAAATAGAAGGCATTCAGAAAACTCACATTTTTCTTCAACCCTTGTTCTGAAAGATCCTCTTTGCTCATTTCCGGTACGTAATCAAACGGAGGACGGCCTGGATCACGGAAAAGACAGTACAAGAACGATACAACACACATGACAATCGAGCAAGTGAAGACCAAACTATTCAACAACCCATTTGAGCTCTTCAAACCCCACAACTCCTCCATAAAGATGAAAATTGTGGTGTAATAACCGAACCCAATTACGAAAACAACAGCTACAATCGGTATGTACCCCTGTGTCGAGTGTATTTGGGAGAGGGAGACTGTTCCCTCCCTCCCTCCCTCTTAAATCGCTTTTTCATTTCGAATTTCAGATTCCCTTTTTTTTTTTTTTTTGAAACCAAGGTCGAGGGCACGTGCGAGGGAGCCTCCCTCGCCCATTTCCTCGACAGGTAGAATTACTCTATTTATATACTATATATATAGGTATTTAAAATAAAATATAAATATTGAATATCTGTGCATGTCCACCCCTAGCTACCTTAAGAGTAATGTAATATGAAGTTCTTAGAAATATAATCCGGGAAGAACATAATCCAATGTCGTTTTGCTGGGGTTTCATAGTAAACCTTAGGGTGAATATAACAACACCCACAATTTTTCATAGTGGAGAATGAAACTTGGCTCATGGCCTCTCGTTCTAGCTAGGGCGGGCAAATGTTCTTAGCTCATGGATTTCTGATTCAAAATCCATCTCTCAAACAAGTAAGTAAGTAAGTGTTTCTGACTGATTCAAAGACCCCATTTTGTTTTCTCATTCATTCTTCATCTATGTTTAGTTTTCTCTGCAATTCCAGCTTTGTCTTTCCAAGTAATAGTAGGGATTTGTTCAATGGAAGAGATTCAACACAAATCAACACCACCTCCATACTGTCTTTTGTTAAATTTAGAGGAAAATCTATCATATCATCCACAATATCTTCCACCACCTGTGAAACAACCCCCACAACAGATGATTATTACAATAAGTCATTCACAGTTTCTTACCTTGTCAATTCATGTGGTCTATCAGAACAGAAAGCTATCTCTATATCCAATAAACTTCAATTGAAAACCACTTCCCAACCAGATTCAGTCCTCACCCTTTTGAGAAACTATGGTTTCGACGATACCCAAATCTCCATTTTCGTTCAAAGGCGCCCAGGAGTACTCTTGGCTGATCCTGATAAAAATCTTAAACCCAAGATTGAATTTTTCAATTCTATTGGTATTTGTGGCACTCTACTTGCTGATATACTGTCTACGAACCCATATGTTTTGAACCGCAGCTTAGAGAATGACATTATCCCTTCAATTGCTTTCCTCAAAACTATAGTTGAGACTGATGCTGATCTCTTTAAATTCCTTAAACGTAATAGAAGGGCTCAGGCTCTCGAGAGAAATCTACAGAAGAAATTGATACCTAAGATTGCTCTTTTGCAAGCTCATGGTGCGCCCAAATCCAACATTTTGCATTTCTTAACAACTCAACCTAGGACATTACTGCAGACTACTATTAATCGGTTCTGTGAAGTTGTCACACAGGTCAAGGAAATGGGATTTGACCCTTCGAAAACTTTATTTATCTATGCGATTCATGCATTGTTGTCTATGAGTCAATCTGTCTGGGAAGGAAAATTGGATGTTTATAGGAGATGGGGTTGGTCTGAAGAAGAAATTCACATGGCATTCTTGAGGAGCCCCAAGATCATGACTGTGTCCGAGAAAAAAATAATGCGTATCATGGATGTCCTTGTGAACAAAATGGGATATCATCCATCACAAATTGCGCATTACCCGAATGTTCTACAGCATAGCTTGGAGAAGAGGATACTTCCAAGGTATTCAGTATATCAGATATTAATCATGAAAGGTCTGGTAAAGAAAAATCACACTTTATCTGCTCTATTTGGAAGCACTGAGAACTACTTCCTGAACAGATATGTGACCAAGTTTCAGAACAAAGTCCCCAAACTCTTGAGTGTATACAGACAGAAGGCGAGTACTGTTGAACTGCTTGGTTGTCATGAAGAAGTGGCCAACTAAATGCACTGTAGAATATTTGAATTTATGAAGAAATTTTTTTTTTTTTGTATTTTCCATGTTATTATTTTAGTTATTTCGCCTCTTTAATATTTTACCACTACGCTTGCTTGTTTTTGACTGATTTCCAATTTGAAAACTAGTTTCAGACACTTGATAGAATCTTCCAGTAAATTTGATCCCTTGTTCCATATTCTCCGGTTACAATGTTAGAAGTGGATACTAGCCTTCAGTTGTTTGCATTCCACCTTTAGGCAATATATTTGATGATTGTTTGCAAGGATGCCGCAGGTACTGTGTATATGTGTAAAATAGGAGATTGCACACGATTGAGGCCTTCCAATGGTGTAAACCTAGTAGGTGTAAACAATCCTGTATATTCTTAATTGTAAAAATGTGATCAATCTCATTAATCCGCCTCGCGTTGTCCCTGAAGAGTGTGATCTGTCATATTACTTCCATATGCAGGAAATTTATCTAGTCAGGGATCAAATCACCCAGTGCCATTCATTGTTGCTCCAGGAATTCTAGGGGGCGAGGGAAAGGGAGCGAGGGACCCATCCCTCGCTACCTAGAAGGGCTCTTGTTGCTCTGAGCACTCACCTTCAAGAAGTTCAAATAGGTGGTGATTATGAAGACTAAAGCCACAGGTAAATATACTCTGAAGAGTGAAGCACTATTAGCAGGTTTTGAAACATGGGGTTCCTATAACTCGTGGTCTGAGCTTGTGATTTAACAATCATACACCTACGGCATTGGTTCATTGCCCAGTTAGCTCTCAAACAATTGCCTATAAAGAGGATAAAGCCATTTCTTTTACAATTGTTCCCTCTCAAATATATGTGGTCTAGAAGGTTGAACCCCCTGGGAAACTGAAACAGATTGTCAATTTATGTTCAGACAATGTTATTTATTCTCGTCCATTCATTGCATATGAAATACATAAACAATGGATTATGTCACTTTCTAAAGGACACCACCATCTGCTGAACGATGCTATCAATGTAAACAAAAAAAAACCTACCTCTCTCCCTTTCTTCTCCATCAATCACCACCATCCCGCCATCTCTTCCCTCTCCTTCCGCTTCTTCTTCTTCTTCTCCATCAAGCACCATTTTTATGGGAATAAAACTTGGTTGCTTCTTCTCTTCATCTTTTTTTTTTCCAAAGCTACGGCAAGCAGATTTTGTGAACAGAGAGTATAAACAGCTCCTCTGAAGATTTTGGGCGAATCAATTTCTGCTCCGAAACCCACTACTGATTCGAAAACCCCATTTTGTTTTTCATTCATTGTTCATCCATGTTTTGTTTTAACTGCAATTTCAACTTTGTCCTCCCAAACAATAACAATAACAATAGGGGTTTGTTGAAATTGAACTATAATGGAAGAAGTAGAAGAAGAGATTCTTCAACACTGTGTTCTGTTAGTGTTAGAAGAAAACCCCTCCTCATATCTACCTCCTCCACCAATGACTCCTCCACAACAGATACAGATATTGACTCCACCACTATATTTCATAAAAATGTCTCTTTCTACATCAAAGCATGTGGTGTATCAGAACGCGTGGCTGTTTATATATGCAAAAAAAATTGAATCGAGAGACTCTTTAGTAGAATCAAACTTTGCCCTTTTGAGTAGCTATGGTTTCACTGATATCCATTTCTCCAGATGCCTTCACATTAATTCACCAATCTTTTATTCTAATACCGTTAAACCCCAAGCTTGAATATTTTTATTCTAATGGTCTTTCTGGCACTGAGTTTGCTGATATCCTCTATAAGAACCCAGACATCTTGATGCGAAGCTTAGAGAATCACATTATCCCTTCAATAGCTTTCCTCAAAACTATACTTCATACTGACACTATTCTCATCAAGATCCTTAAACACGACTCAGAGTGTTCTCCTCACAGATTTGCAAAAGCATTTGCCACCCAAGATTGCTATTTTGCAAGCTCATGGTGTTTCCAATTCCAACATTTTGTCATTGTTGACAGTTCAGCCTAGGACGCTACTGCAATCTACTGTAGATCAGTTTGATGAAGTTCCCAAGGAGGTTAGGGAAATGGGATTGATCCTTCAAAAATAACATTTCTAACTATATGCAGTTAGTGTATTTCATTCAATGAAGAAATCAGTCTGGGAAAGAAAATTGAATGAATTCCGGCAATGGGGTTGGTCTGAAGAAGATATTTGCATGGCATTCATGAAGCAACATGGATGTATAAACGCATCTGAGAAGAAAATAAGGAAGATTATGGATTTCTCGTCAAGAAAATGGGGTATGACCCATTACTAATTGCGCGACACCCAGTGTTTCTAATGTTTAGTTTGGAGAAGAGGATTATTCCAAGATGCTCAGTAGTCCATGTTTTGAGATCAAATGGTCTGGTCAATAAAGATAGCAGCTTTATTACCCCACTTCTGAAAAGCAGTTTTTGATTAACTAGGTAACCAAGTTTTTGAGGAACAAGTTCCTGGACTGTTGAATGCATACCAAGAGAAGATGAATAGAACATATGTAGTTTCTTGTACAGGACATTAATAATATGTAATTATTAGAATGTTGGAATTACAAGTAGAACATCTTTATTCTCCTCTTTACTAATTATTTTCTTAGTATTTCTGTTTTACAGTAGCTACTTTTTATAGTCCGGTTCTTTTCATAGTTTATAGTCTTACTTCAGCTCCTCGATTCTTGTGGTTTCAGTAGTGTGATGCTTGAGACTTATCAAAGAGCAAGCGAAAACAATAGAAGATAATAACAAGGAAACCGCAATCATAGTTAAAAATATACGGAAATTGAAATTGAAATTGAAAATGAAAATGAAAATAATACGGAAAGAAATAATTTCGGTAAATCAAAAAAAATTATTTCGTGAAATTTCGTCATCACATTCCTTGCTTGTAACGCAGTTTGGATATGGAGGGGGCCTTTACCCACAGGCTATAACAAATCCATTTAAAAAAAAAAAAAAAAACCGTTTAAAGACTGGGAAGAGAAAATTACACGCTTCTTCTTCAAAGCTCCTCTAAAGAAGATTTTTGGAGTTTAAGGCGAATCAATTTCTGCTTCGAATCCGTCTCTGAAACCCACCCAGTAAGTGTTGTTTCCGTCTGATTCAAAAACCCCATTTTGTTTCTACATTCATTATTCATCCATGTTTAGTTTTCTCTGCAATTACAACTTAGTATTTCCAAATAGTACTAAGGGTTTGTTGAATTTGAACTTGTTTAATGGAAGAAGAAGAGAATCTTCAACACAAACCACCACCGCCACCACCACTTCTGCACTGTGTTTTGTTAGTATTAGATCAAGAGCCATATTCATATCTTCCACCAACACCAGTGAAATCTCCACCTCCACCTCCACCACAGATGAATATGACGACAAGTCATTCACAGTCTCTTACCTCATCAATTCATGTGGTTTATCTGAAGAAACAGCTCTCTCTGCATCCAAAGGACTTGAATTGAAAACCACTTCAAAACCAGATTCAGTTCTCACCCTTTTGAGAGACTATGGTTTCGAAGATACCCACATCTCCAATTTCGTTCAAAGGCGCCCAACACTTCTCTTGGCGGATCCCAAAAAAACCCTTAAACCTAAGCTGGATTTTTTCAATTCTATTGGTCTTTGTGGAACAGAGCTTGCTCATGTCATTTCTACAAACCCACTCCTCTTGACCCAAAGTTTAGAGAATCACATTATCCCTTCAATTGCTTTCCTCAAAACTATGGTTCATACTGACACTGATTTCAGTAAAATGTTTAAGCGCAATCGATGGCTTCTCGACAGAGATCCACAAAAGAAATTGGCACCCAGGATTGCTCTTTTGCAAGCTCATGGTGTACCGAGTTCAAATATTTCAAAGATGTTAATAGCACAACCTAGGTCATTTGTGGAAACTAGTGATGATCAGTTCAATGACACTGTCAAGCAGGTCAGAGAAATGGGATTTGACCCTTTGAAAGTTGCATTTGTCCATGCGATCTGCATATTGACGAGTATTAGCAAATCTGTTTGGGAAGGAAAATTGGATGTTTTTAGGAAATGGGGTTGGTCAGACGAAGAGATTCACATGGCATTCATAAAGAAACCTCACATAATGGCTCTGTCTGAGAAGTCCATAATGGATAAAATGGATTTCTTTGTGAACAAAATGGGTTATGACCCATCACTAATTGCACACCGCCCGATTTTTTTAACATTTAGCTTGGAGAAGAGGATTATTCCAAGGTTTTTGGTACTCCAGTTGTTAATCATGAAAGGTCTGGTTAATAAAGATCAGAGTCTGGATAATGTATTTGGAACAACTGAGGACAGCTTCATGAAAAAATTTGTGACCAAATTTGAGAACGAAGACCCGGGACTGTTGAATGTATACAGACAGAAGGTGAATGCTATAGAATATTTAAATTCATGAATGTAAATGTTATATTTTCAAGTTTACTATTTTAGTTCTTTGTTTCTTCAACGTTTCAGTCTTCCACTTGTTTGTTTTCGTGTTTACTGCATGATTTCCAATTTATGAACTGATTGATAGAATCTTCCAGTGGAATGGATCCCTTCTTAGAGGAAATTTTCTACCTGATATCACCAAAAAAAAAGAAGCCTTTTTTCATTTTTGGGTTTTCTATAAACAAAATGACACGGTGGAGTCTGCACTTGATTATTTACCAAGTCCTGAGTGCTGCAAGAAAGATTTATTTGCAATCCTACTTTATAATGTAATTTCTGTGCAATTACAGAACCAGAAGCCTGAATGTAGCTCACTGAAATTGTCATTTGTATTTAGGGTGAAGGCTCTCATGCCTGCTATTACCTGTACACAGGGGCGGACCCAGAATTTTAGTTGAGGGGGGCGAAATGAAAAATACTTATTAGTTGATAATAGTAGTTATCAATGGTAAAGCCAATTTTTTTTTTTACCTAAGCTAGTAACTAATAAAAAAAAATAACTATAAAAAATACAATTTTAAGCCAAAATAAGGTCACTATTGATAACCTTAGCAAAGAGCAAACAAGCATAATAACTAGAATATATAACTAATATCACAAAAAAGTTTGTCTAGGCAGCCAGACTTTAAAGCCATTTTTTGGCCAGGCTAGAGCATTTTTACACCTTTACCCATTCTCTTTAAAATACAATCACAAACATTATCTATAGAAGGGATAGAAATGTAAAAAACTTAAAACCTGACCAAAAAGTGGCAAAGCCTGATTGTCTAGAATTGAGAATCACAAAATAATTAGGATAAGTTCTAGGTGAAGCTAAAAAAAAATTGAAATTTGCGAATCTAATATGATCATAATACAATTTCAAAGAAAAAATAGTTTATATGAGGCTCAAATTTTATACGAGTTGGCTAATGGTATATATTTTCATTGAATTCTATCGTTATTATTTTAGATATTAATTTTAAATATTTTTTTGTTAGGGGTTTAATATTACTTGTGAAAAACAATTCATTTATTTAATATTAATAAATTTTTATTAAACTAAACATTTTTTAATGTTTGCAATTACTAATAAAATTGCTAGGGGTGGGCAATGTCGGTTCGGTTCGGTTCGGTTTTGAGCCCCAAACCGATTTCATTTGGTTTGCCCAAAACCCAAACCGAAACCGAATTTTGTATTTGTAAATCGATGAATTCGGTTGAACCGAATTTCGGACCGGTTCGGTTTGGTTAAGCCAAAATTTCGGGCTCAAGCACTTGAAAAACTTTCATTAAAACATGCCCAATTTTTTTACAGGCCTAATTTTTTACAGAACCAATTTTTAGCCCAAATTGAAAACTTTGATAAAAGGGGGGCGATTCAGTGCAACAAGGTGTATTGCAGTGCATTTGTTGCACTAATCAGGTATTGACACACACCTGTTAATTAGTTATTTATATATATATCTAATTAATCGGTCGGTTCGGTTATAAATCGGTTGGTTCAAAATCGTAAACCGATTTCGAATCGTTTATAATCAGTTCGGTCGGTTAACTAAATTTAAATTGGTTTTTGCCCACCCCTAAAAATTGTATTGAAAATAAAATAAAAAACGCGGTTTTTGCCCACCCCTAAAAATTGTATTGAAAATAAAATAAAAAACGCACTCGAAGAGTATCGAACTCAGGTCTTTTACTAAAAATGATAAACCTCCAACCACTACACCAACAAAGACATGTTTGAATATTTTCATAAACAATTAACATATTGTATTCTACATTATATAATCGATTTTTTATGACTAAAATATATATACTAAAAATATTTTAAAAATTGAGGGGGGGCAGTTGCCCCCCCTCGCCCCTTAGTAGGTCCGCCCATGCCTGTACAAAGGCAATGTGAATCATCTGGACTCTAGAACTTAATGCTTTTGCGGTTGCAAATGTTAGTAGTGAGTTCGGTCCCTTTGCCTTTAGTGTATCAGTGAATGAAATTGTTCGTATTCCACCTTTGTGCAGTAGATTTGATGCTGCTGTTTGTAAAGGATGTTGAAGGAACCGTTTACATGCGGAAAAGAGGAGATTGCACATGATTGAGGCCTTGCTTTGGTGTAAACCTAATGAGCGTAGACAATCTTGTATACGCATTTCAACATATAATTGTAGAGATGTAATCAATCTCATTAGTCAGCCTCCATTGATTTTAGTAGTGTGTGTGTGTGTGTTTTTTTCCAGTAATTATTACAGTGGTTTGTTGGAAGTTCACATGAATTTAACTTGTCTGACGCTCAATTCGGATGATATGCTTGCTCACGACATAGCTGCTGCATGTAACAACTTCTAGGTTTGGTTTTGGATTTATATGATTGGTGCTAGCTAACGCAGATCCCAAAAAAAAAAAAAAAAAAAAACTACAACAACAACGTTAGAGGAAATCAAAATTAAAATTAAAATCTAAATCTAAGTTAAGTGCTCGTGTTTGTGACAATAAAATCACTTGCAAAAACCTAATTTGCTAGTATTTTTCGAAGACTATACTTTAACATCGAAAATGACATATACCAGTATCGATCCACGAGCAAGTGCAAATCCCAAATTCTAGACAGCCTGGGAGAGGCTGCCTGGAAGTGCAAATTAGATTAGATTTGATAGATTCAATGCTCATATCCTTCTAAACAAATAAAAAAGTATAGGATTTTGTATCAGCTAAAGTACCCGAGATCAACAACACCGCATCTCGAGCCAATCGAATCCTATCCCACCACACAAATTCTTTGCTTTAGATCTCTTAAACGAGATCAAGGGAAAAATACTTCCTGGAGATCATCATATTCTTGGCAAAAACTCACCTTTCAATCTCGCGAAGGTCGAAGGGACAATCCGACGAACATTGAATTGAATGTGAGAGAAACCCTCAATTTCTAGGGTTAGGGTTTCTCAATTGGGCAAAAATAATGTCGCAGCAGAGCGTGAAATTGATGCCCAATCTCGATCAACAAAGCACCAAAATCCTCAATCTCACTGTGCTTCAGCGAATCGACCCTTTCGTCGAAGAGATTCTCATCACTGCCGCGCATGTCACATTCTATGGATTCAATATCGAGCTCAATCAATGGGTTCGTTGAAAAGTTTCCTTTTTTGCCCCATTTTAGTCTCTCAATTTGAGTGTTTTATTGGCTCAATCTGATTGTCTTGCAGAGTCGAAAGGATGTCGAGGGATCGCTGTTCGTTGTAAAAAGGTGCGACTTTTAACCCTTTTGAATCAGTTTTGGATTTGTATCCCTCATTTTTACCCTCTCCATTTGTGTTTTTTTGTTGGATAAAGAAATAAAAGTTTGAAATTTGAATACTTGAGTTCTAGAGTTGATTGTTTTGTTGTGATGTTTGCAGGAATACTCAACCTCGGTTCCAGTTCATTGTAATGAATCGGAGAAACACCGGTATGTAGTCATTCATCCTCAGTTTTTGTCATAATTTTTTGAATCTGTGTGCCATTCAAGCTTCGTTTTTCTCAATGGTAGCTTATGACATAAGATGGAATAAGAAATAATTTTTGTAGTCTTCAGAATTGTTATAAATTCTATATTTATGTACTGAATAAATACATATATTTAATCACTAGCAACTTGAATACAAAGTTAAGAGTTGAAGCTCTGAATAATCATCACCAATTCTTCGCAAGTGGTTGATTAAAAAGTAGTTGGTGATATGATATGCGCACATTTCTCAAGTAAGATTTGAGAGTTGAGGTAGGATAGTTGAAGTAATCTCTATCATTGTGACCATTCTAATGAGGGTAAGTAGAAAATTTGGCTCCCCCCTTTCACTAAAATACCCTATGCCAAGATAGTTGAATTAACTCTTTGGGAACCGCTTTTCATCGTGCGTGCAAAGCAATCCACCTGGCTGGAACATATTCTTGAGATGAAGAGTGAACGATTGGGAAATCCAACTATTCGCAAAGTTGCTCCATCGTCTTCACTTCAGCCAAAGTCCGGATGAAATCTACTCCTCAATATCCCCTTAACTTCCATTATTTTTTGGAACTGTAGAGGTTTGGTTTGGGATCTTCTGATAGAGTTGTTGGGTTGTGTCATATGATCTCAAAATACAAACCGAAGATTACTCTTATTCAGGAAATTAAACTCTCTCAGATTGGGGAAGCAGTTATTAAGTTTGTTTGGGGCAGAGGCAAAGTTCAGTGGGCTGATGTTCAAGCTGAGGGCAGATCACCTGGTCTTTTAACATTTTGGGATTGAGATTCGTGGACCTTGGTTGATTATCTTAAAGGTCCTTTCTCTCTCTCTCTCTCTCTCTATTAAGCTTTCCAATGTTTATGATGGTTGGGTATGAATTATTTGTAATACCTATGGTCTCGTGGATAATTCCTATTCTAACCAATCTGGGAGGAGCTTCAAAGTATAGCTGGGCTGTGGGATGAACCCTGGTCGCTAGGGGGGATTTCAATGTTGTGAAAGCACTGAATGAACTTAAGGGCTGTTCAATTTATTAACGATTATTGTTTATGTGAGTTCATCCTCAAAGGGGGTTCTTTTACTTGGAGTAACAGCCAGAGAAAACCTTCTCTTTCTAGACTTGATTTTTATGCTCTACTTTGTGGAGAGATCATTGGGATTAAATGAATGAGTTGTTGAGATTATTTGGCTCTGATCATAATGCCATTATCCTCAAACCCTCCATCTCATTGTCTGGCCTTTCACCTTTCAGGATTGAAAGAATGTGGTTTGAGGACCCTTCTCTCATCCAAATTATCAAGTCCTATTGGCCGACTCTAGTAGTAAATGGTAACAAGGGGTATTGTTTCTGGTCCAAGCTCAAGAGCCTCAAAAGCTTATTAAAGACGTGGAACAATGGTAGCCTGGTTGGATGGTTAAGGCTGTGGTGGTTTATCTTGGGTTCTATACCCACCGGCGGCATGCTTGCCTTTCAAAAAAAAAAAGACGTGGAACATTGAAGTCTTTGGCAAGCTTCAGTCTTTGATTGACAACACTGCTATTCAGAATCTTGACCTTATTGAGGAAGAAAGCAACTTGTTTGACTCAGAATGGGAGCATATAGTGGAGCTTAAAACTGACCTTACCAAACTGCTCAAAAGAGAGCACTCTCACTGAAAAAGGATGGCAGGTTTCACATAGGGCAAATATGGGGATTTATGTTCCAAGTTATTTCATAAGTTGGGGGCCAATTATAGAAGGGTTTCCAATATCATTGTCTCTTTTAATATTAATGGGGTTGTTTCTGATGACCCTAAAATGTGTTTCTGCTCATATTCTTCATTCTGTAAGAACATATACAGTGAAGGGGAAGATTGGAGGCCCTCCCTCTTTAATTCAATGTTTCAAATCTTATGTCATAAAGATGTTTAGAAGCTTCAAGCAGATATTTCCATTGATGGCATTTGTTGTGCTATGCAGAACTTGAATCATGATGTTGTCCCTGGTCTTGATGCCTTCCCAGTGGAGCTCTTTATCAAGTCTTGGGACTTTATTAAAGTTACTTTATGAGTTTGGTTAATGACTTCAAGCACAGACATTTTTAACACTGCCCTGATTATTCTCATCCCCAAAGTCAGAAAACCTAGGCCATTGAAGAATTCAGGTCTATTAGTCTGCTTCCATCTGTTTATCAAATCATCTCTAAAGTGTTGTCTGCTAGATTTAATGGGGTCCTTCCTTTACTGATCTTTCCATTTCGATTCTTTGTTGTTGATCAAAGATAACTTGTTGATAGTGTCCCGATTAGTAATGAGATCTTAGACTCAAAGGTAAAGGAAACCAGGATTGATGTTCAAGGTGGACTTTTATAAAGCTTTTGACTTTGTGCCTTGGCAGTACTTTCGGAATATGCTCTCTAATTGTGGATTTGGACTGAAATAGAAGAGCTGGATTCATACTCTCTTGTCTACAATGTCCTTTTCCATCTCAGTCAATGGCTCCCTCAATGAACACTGCAAATCCTCAAGGGGTCTAAGGACAGGTGGCCCCTTCCTTCCCCTTTGCTTTTCACCATTGTTGCTGATGGATTAACTGTGATGGTCTATAAGGCCCATCAGCTAGGAATGCTCAGTGGTTTGCAAGTCTCCTCCTGCTCAAGCTATTCCCATTTTGCGGTATGCAGATGATATTGTCTTGTTCATTGATGATTCCGTGGAAGAGGTTCTAGTTGTTAGGGACATTTTCTATTGTTTGAAGTTGTCTCTGGCCTGAAAGTTAATTTCCTGAAATCACATTTGATTGCTATTGGAGATGTTTCCCAATTGATGATTGGGTTTCCTTACGTGGGTGTAAGAAGAGTTCTTTCCCCTGTACATATTTGGGCCTTCCCCTTGGAATTAAGTTTAAGAACACTAGAGCGTGGGAGGAAACTGTAGAAATGATAGAAAAAAGAGTAGCAGCCTGGAAGAAGTACATAGCTAATGCTGGCAGAGCAACCTTAATCAAGAGAGCCATTGCTAGCATTGTCATTCATATGATGTCCTTATGCATTGTCCCTTCCGATAGAATTGAGAAGTGCATGAGGAACATCCAATGGTGTACTTCTTCCCACAGCCAGGAAATATCACCTGCTAAACAGGAAGAAGGTTTGCTAGCCTAAAGATCTAGGAGGTCTTGGAATCAGGAGGATCAGAGAATTCAACAAAGCCCCCTTCTGAAAGTGGCTTTGGAGATTTGGTAATGAACCTAATGCCTTGTGGAGACAGATCATTGCTGCTAAGTATGGGGCCTCCTTTTTTGACTGGCACTAAAGATCAACCATCCTCTTATGGTTGTTCCCTGTGGAAAGGGAAGGAATGTGTTTTCAACAACATCTCTTATGAAGTGCATAGGAGTAATACTAATAGAATTCTTTTGGGAGCAAAAATAGTTAGAGAATGGTCCCCTGAAGCTTCTCTTTCCTGCTATTTACAGTGTTACAAGTAACAAATGGGGTACAATTAATCACTTCTGGATTGTGAGAACCAAGGATGAAATTTCCAGTTTAGAAGGAAACTTAATAAAAGTCAAATGGTGGAGCTGGTAGAGATCACTGGCCAAATTCAGCTTGACAATGGATGACCTGTGGAAATGGCTTGGCAAGGATTCAAGTTACTCAGTTTCCGAAAGATATCTGTCCTTAGTTCCTTCTATTCCTCATTCCCCTGTTGACATTATAGTGAACCGGCTTCATTCTTGGATATGGATCAAATAAATCCCTCCCAGAGTTATCTTTTTGATTGGGACAGTCCTCCATGGGAGAGCTCTTACAGTTGATAATATTAGTAGAATGGGTCTTCCCATTCCAAATCACTGTGTGCTTTGTAGGAATGATCAATAATCTATTGATCACATTTTCACCTCCCGCCAGTTGGTGTTGGAGTTCTACCTTTTAGAATACCATATCAATTGCTGCAATCCCAACCTTCTTCACTTTCAAGAGTGCAAGCCAAAATATTACTGATTCCTCTTTTTTTGGCAAATGGACTTGGGATAGATTGATCCATTCTTCTATTTGGGTTCTTTGGAGGGAGAGAATCAACAAAATTTTTAAAGATGTTTGTAAATTTGTAGATACCCTGTTGTTAGATACTAAAGTTACTTTATGGTTATGGGCTGTGACTTGGGACAAATTTAGAGAAATTAAGTTTTCTGACAGCATGTTTAGCTTGGAATCTCTAATACTGAATAGTTATACATGATGTATTGTTTTGTTTCACACTTCCAGTGTTTGTTTTCCACTGACAGTGTATTTTCCTCTTAATACAATACTTTTGTTTTGCTGATAAAATATATATATATATACTCCAAGGCTCTTCTTTTTTCCCCTCTTGTGAACGGTTTGCCACAGTATCCATATAGTTGGCAACCTAAGAGAAGGGGTATGATCATTACAAATAGATGTTGTTCTTGTGAATCTCAGGAGGTATCAAATGACCATTTGCTGATTATTGTAACTTTTCAAAATTAATTCAGTTTTATTTCTTTCTGTATTTTGGGATCTCCAAGTATCTTCACGGAATGGTTATCCAATTGGAGGAAAGAAGGATCCTTTTCAGCATTCAGGTTTGTCAGTTGATCCTTCTGAGTGGAAGGAGATAGTGTGCCCTTTAAGCATGTTGTGTCGAAGGAGGATGAAACAACCATCACGACTAAGGCACTTATTTGGAGTCGGGAAGGTGCCTGTTTAGTCACGGGGGTTAGCTGGAATATATTGACATAATAGTCATGGGGTTGGACGAAACTTTTGCTAACTTTGGGGCCAAAAAGTATATATGACAATTTTATTTCCATTCCATGTGAAACCCATGAGAATTGTAAAATGAGTAAAAGAGACATGTCTTAAGCTGCCCATGTTGTTATTGTTATTATTAATAGGATAAATCAGATTTTGGTCTCTTTTCATAATTTAGCGTAATTGGTTTTAGTCCCTTTTTAATTCGTGGTCTTCATCTATCACCCTCCCGCCCAAAGAACCATCAATAACTCACATGCTTGATATGTGTCGAGGTGCATAAGTACTACAATCTTGCATTAACTAGATTTACGGACCTACTACAATCTTGCATTAACTGGATTTGTGGACCTCATTTTGAACAAGCACAATTGTAGGGTTGGAAACAAGGTGGACCAGGGTGGATATTGCCAAATCTGTCCCCGGCCTGGCAAAAAATGGCACTCCCCGAGTCCTTGAACGCACAATTGTAGGGTTGGCAACAAGGCAGATCAAGGTGGATATTGCCAAATCTATCCTTGCCCCGGCGAAAAATTGCATTCCCCTAGTCCGCCCCGTTTAACCACCAAAAATTCAAAATTCAAAATTCAAAATGCCCCTCATCCCCTAGTCAGGGATCCCTGACCCGCCCTGTTTGTTCCCCACTAAGGGAAAAAAAAAAAGACCCAAAAATTTGTTACCCAAAACTTGGGGCCCAATCTGAAGCTAGCCCACTCAATAGGGAGGCCCACCTGTTACCTGTGAATGCTTTATATATTTACAGAAGTTGGGAACTGATGTGGGAGTAAGTGCTTTGTATACTTAAAGAACTGATAACCTTTGTTGGGTTCCCATAGACAATCCCTTATATGGGAATTATACAGGTCCCCCCAATTCGCCCTGAACCCCAGTAAGCATCCTCTAAATCTGCCCCATTAGAGGCAGGGTGACCTGGGTCCAATTTTAACTTTTGGTCTTCTCAAATCTGAAAACTAGGAATCTATAGAACCTGACTTCACAAACCAGACCTAACCTAGGTTTTAAGTTAGAAGAAAAATTAATAAAATATTAGCTAGGTCTTTCATTCGATTCAATGTTTCAAGCAAATTTCTACCCTGTGGGAAAGCTTCCATTGATCCATGTAAACTGGGGTGTGTGATTTATTTTGTCTGGGGGAGGGGGTATCCCCTACTTTCATTGTTGCTCTCATTTGTGAATGAGCAAACATAACAAAAAATCTCAAACAATTTGCTATGGTGAGACATTACTTGTGAAGATATCCATGGTGAAGCGATTTAAATCAAGCAATCATATTATTACCAAACAAACCTATTTCCTGATCTTCTGGAAAAACTGGTAATATATAGACACCATTTCCACAACTTGGGAGAGATTTACTGATTAAGAACAAACAATCAATATATCCTTAGTGGGCACCCGACCTCTATATGGTGTTTCTCCTGTTGTATGTTCAGTGGCTGAGATGTAGGTGTTGTTTCCATTGTGGTGGTGTTGGTAAGGAAAGAGAGGGAACAACAAAGAGACTGAAGGAGAGAGGAGACCAATCATTATAATGAGAAAAAAAAAGTAATTTCTTAAATCGTGTGCTGCTGTGCATTGCACGCAACCCCACTTAATGTTGATTTGGATGACCTGTTAATGGAGAAGGAACGCGAGCAATTTAGAATATAAAATGGAACTAAACCCAATTGTGCTAATATTTTACCGACCAAAGTATATAACCTTTACCATCCAAGATTTTCTCTGAAAATACTATTATACCAATTAAGGAAGTCTTGCAAATTATTATAAAATTCCATAAGAAATTATTAAGTTTTCATAATTATTTCTTTCAGTCCAATGAGAAGATTATTTCCCCTCTTGGCATATTGAATCTGGAGGAGAACATGAATATGCTATAAGCTCAGCGTGAAATAAATAATGAGCTGTTCAAGGTTTTCTTAATAAGTTGTTCCTAACACACTTGTCTTAACTTGAATTATATTTTAATGCATTGCATGCTAATATGTGGTTTCATATGGTATACCTAACCATTTAAACATCTTTATTCGAACAGATAATTTAGTGGAGAATCTATTAGGAGATTTTGAGTTCGAGGTCCAGGTTCCATATCTGTTGTATCGCAACGCGAACCAAGAAGTGAATGGTATATGGTTTTACAATTCACGTGAATGTGAAGATGTTGCAACTTTGTTCAACAGGTTCGTTGTTATAGCATGTTCCTTTATAGCTTGTGCCTTACCGTAATGGTTCATCCTTTTGAAATTTTGTGGTTTTACCCTCTTTGCAAGATACATCTACAAAATGATTATGAGTTATATATATCATCATATCCCTCCAAGCCCATGGTTGTTGAATGTTATGCAACACCAATTTATTGGCCAGGTTTTCCCATAGCAAAGAGCAATGTTCTAAAAATCGGCCTAGGCGGCGCCTAGGCGTTAGAAAAACGCCCAAATTAATGGCTGGGCGGGTTCTGGACGGCCTAGGCGGGGTCTAGGCGGTCTGGGCGATTTTTTTATTTTTTATAATAAGGCTGATTGTGTTCTTATTTTATTTTTCTTTCCTCTATTTTTGGAAATAAACAATTTAATTGTTTTTTATTCAGTATATGTCTGAATGTAGCAAATGATGATTACTTAATGGAATTCTCAAAGGATCTGCCGGTACCAATTTTAGTAATGTAAATTTTATCAAACATGACTGAGTTTATTCATGCAATTTGAAGAAAAATAAAAGAGTAGGTTTGGATATTTGTTCACAAATTCAACTTTGTATAAAGTACCCATCATGACCAACTTCAGTCATTTGAGTTTTAATAAATTTTGTTCATGATTGTTAATTTTTCATGTTTTTAAATTTTGCATATGTATCTTGGCATTAAATTGGATGTAATTGATAAGGTATTATGCTTAACTTTTGTAAATTATTAAAGTTATAATACAAAACCTAAGACCGCCTAGGCCCCCGGGCGCTAGGCACCTGCTCGCCGCCCGCCCACCGCCTAGCACTTTTTAGAACACTGGCAAAGAGGTACAATGGAGATGGAGAGGTTCCTAAGAGGGGAATGCTCTTAAACTAAGAACTTGATACTAGGAAGCATGGAAGAGTTGTTGAATACAGAAATACAACAAATCTTAAAAAACTAGGATGAGTATAGTGGCTGCCAGTGTTCTAAAAAACGGTCTAGGCGGCCGCCTGGGCGGCGCCTAGGTGCTAGGCGTTAGAGAAACGCCCAGATTAATGGCTGGGCGGGATGAAAAATCGGGTAGGCGCCTAGGCGAGTCTGGGGGGGGGTTTAATAAGGTTGATTGTGTTCTTATTTTATTTTTCTTTCTCCTTTTTTGGAAAAGAAACAATATAATTATTTTTTATTCAGTATATGTCTGAATGTAGCAATTGATGATTACTTAATGGAATTTTCAAAGGATCTGCCGGTACCAATTTTAGTAATGTAGATTTTATCAAACATGACTGAGGTCATTCATGCAATTTGAAGAAAAATAAAAGAGTAGGTTTGAATATTTGTCCACAAATTCAACTTTGTATAAAGTACTCATCATGATCAACTTCAGTCATTTGAGTTTTAATAAATTTTGTTCATGATTGTTAATTTTTCATGTTTATAAATTTTGCATATGTATCTTGGCATTAAATTGGATGTAATTGATAAAGTATTATGCTTAATTTTTGTAAATTATTAAAGTTCTAATACAAAACCTAAAACCGCCTAGGTGCCCGCCTAGGCCCCTGGGCGCTAGGCATCTGCTCGTCGCCCGCCCACCACCTAGTGCTTTTTAGAACACTGGTGGTTGCTACAATTGATAATGTTCAGTTCACATCATTGAAATATAATTAATTAAGTAAAAAAAGGCACACAAACACATACAAGCCTTTACCTTTAAGACACGTATATCATTATAACAACCTATGTTGTCCTCAATCGTTCAAATGAATTTAATTAAATATTTTGTTCACTTAAGGAGATTTTCCCTAGGCACCTCTTAATGTCCTCGAGGAAATCGGAGTTAATTTGGTCTAGGGTGGATGGGAAATGTGTCTGGAATGTTCACCTTTCTTTGATTCGGAAGCTCTATGATTGTTTGGTTGGGTTGAAGGGGTGTCCTTAGTGGAGAAGGAGGATGATGGGTGAGTGTGGAAATTGGATGAGAAAGGGTGTATGGCAGCAAATTGTTGATGGGTGGAAGAATCCCGAATGACTCTCCTTCCCCCTCGCCTCCTCCCCCTCTTTCCCAACCAGAAATGTGCATATAAGGAGGTGAATCTTTCCACCACTTGCTTTTACATTGTACAATGGGTAATGTTAGGGTCCATCAAGGAGGTGTGCTAGTCTTGGAAGGGGTCCCCCAATCTCAATAGAGTTAGCCATCTTGTTTGGAAAATTTTTATTCTATTTGATAGACCCATTGGGAACAACGTAATGAAAGGATCTTTAATGGGTTAGTGACTTGTCGAAAATTTGTATGGATTGCCTAATCCTGGCATTGGGCCTCCGTGAGGAAGTTAGTGTGGGTAACTTTTGAGAGATTTGGTGCCAATTGAGATGTACTCTAATTCTCCCAATAAATTCTCTTGAGCGTGGGTTATAATTCTCTATTTGTTATCAATGAAACGATACTCATTTCACTCTTTCAAAGAAACAGAAAAGAAAATTATATATAGGGATCCAGGTACAAAGATTTTTTCACAAAGAATGTTACACGCGTCTATTTCACCCACTTATAATTTCAAAATAAGTAGGTTTTTGTGGAATGATCTCCTTGCCATTTAGATCATCCTCGGAAAAAATCGTAAGTTTTGAAATTTGTCTTCAAGTTCATGGTGAAATTGAATGGTTTATAATTTTTAATCCTTGGGACATGTAAGAATAAAAAATATCTGTAATTTGAATGGTTTCTTACTTAGGAACTCGTACAAGAACATCAGCTGAAGTACAATGGAACTTATAGTAAGTTTGCGTGGGACCGACTCTCGTAGATTGGAGAGTATGATTCTGCCTGACCTACCCCATGATACATATAAAGATCATTATCCTTGGCTACCAGTGTCCCCCATTGTTTTCTACGGCTCCCCGTCTCATGGTAAAAGACCCTCATCATCATCTTCTGATGAGTAGGATCTTCTATCGGGTCCATGATCATATGGAATAATAGGCTAAGTTTTGTAGTGGACCCAAATTATCCCTCTCAAAGAACTGCCTCCTGAACTTGGCCCTTAAGAATTCCTTCTAACCTTTGTTAATTCCTAAATATACGGAAATTTGTCTTTGGAGGCATCAATATATTCATGTTCTTTCCCCATGTTTAGAAATCATGATGGATGGAAAGAAAACCGTTCAATTTTGTTTAATATTATTTGCTACAGTAAGAAATTATTTATCTATTCTAAAATGTGTGGATTATAGCTCAGTTGCAATACAGCATCTAGGTCTCCCTTTCCTGCAACAGCGAAGGATTTGCTGAAGTACATAGATATCATTGTTTCTACAAGAGAACATGATTTACTCATTTCTTTATCTTTCTTTCTAACTGTAAGTGACTTCTTTTCTTATTTCAGGATCCTGAATGCATACTCCAAAGTTCCTCCAAACTCAAACGTGTCTTCAGATGAAAGGTGATAGAAATATTTATTTCCCTAGTACCATTTTTTTCTCCATTTGGATTTGTGCCCACCAGAAATTAATCATGGTCAGTCTCTTCACATGTTTGTTTACTATTTCCTTAATGCTGGAAAATGTCTGCCTTTTCTTCTTCGTAATATATGTCTATGTTCAATAAAAATATATTTGTGTTTCTTGTGAATATATCTGCTTTGAATCCCAATGCATGATAGATTATAATGCAGGATAGCAACTTGGTTTTCCTTCTTTAACTTGTTAAGCTGCTCATATATGTTTTCTACGATTGACGGTTTGAGACATTGAGTAATAGATTTTAGTCACATGTATTCAAGGCATGGTCTGTAATATAGCCACTTGACTTGTTTGGATTGATGTTTGTCTTATATTGTTCATCCCTTGTCTTTGTTATCAGTAGAGAGTTTGAGGAACTGGAAGCTGTTCCATCTATGGCTGTCATGGAGGGTCCACTGGAGCCATCATCAACAACTTCCTCTGTTGGCACAGATATTCCTGATGATTCTCATTTTGTGAATTATTTCAATGTATGTATTGTTCTTTCCATGCTTGTAAAGTCTTAATTTGTTTGCATGAAAGGCTTAATTTGCTGTCATTTCCTTTTGTATTTTATTTTTCTCGTTTAAGGATAAATGTTAAAGATAATAAGAAAAAAGATAAACCTTCCAGTAAATTTCTTCCTACATTTCTTCTGTGTTGAAAAATATAAGATTTACTTGTGTCCATTGTTAAAGATAATAAGAAAAGATGAACCTTCCAGTAAATTTTTTTCTACATTTCTTCTGTGTTGAAAAATATAAGATTAACTTGTGGCCATACTCGAATTTAGTCACAATATGGTAATAAATAGCATCCTGTTCCGCATGTATCTAGGATCTAGCTTATAGTAATATCTTGTTTTGCACACACGGATTAATCTATTACATATATGACATTATTTTTTTGACTACAGGTAGCTATGAATATTGGGAACGCCTCAGAAGCAGCCATTCCGAAACATCTCCATCAACCTCCTGCAGCAACCCCTTTATCTTCCTATACACCCAGTGTACTGCCCTCCCATGTGCCATCCCTGCAACAGTCTCCTATTTCTTCTACTCCTCTCAGGCCCTTCCTGGATACTCCTGATCTTGGCAGCGGAAGCAGCAAACATGCTGCTAATCTTGTAAAACCATCTTCATTTTTCACTCCTCCATCACCTCCAATGACTGTGCCACAACTATCTTCTACACCAATTTTACCTCCCCTACACCCTCCTGTGAATCTTCAACGACCATACGGTACTCCCATGCTTCAGCCTTTTCCACCACCCACTCCACCTCCATCTCTTACACCAACTGCTGCTCCCACCCCCACTCCAAACTATGGGCAAATCATTAGCAGAGACAAAGTCCGTGAAGCACTAATGAAAGTTCTTCAGGTTTGTTGTTTTCTGATATTCTTCTCCGTCTCTTCTTCATGGATTGATCTAAGTTCTTTGTACTAGGTGGGTGCACAGTTCGGGTTTGGATAAAACACTAACAACCAAACCTGAACTACGTTGGGTTTGGTGCTTTGTCACTATAACCAAAGTGACCTATATTGGTAAATCAAAAAATGACCTACAAGTCATACTTTTTGGGATGTAGGCATTCCAGTCCTACCATTTAATTCCTAAATTGACTGACCAATGTAAGATGACCTTAATGCCCCTTCACCTTGCCGTACCCAATATGACTTTAATGGCAAAAGTAGGACTTAAATTGGGTATTGGCAAGGTGGAGAGGCATTAAAAGTGATCTTAATTGGTCTTAGTCAATTTAGCACTTAAATGGTAGTTGAAAAAAAAAAGGACTGGAATGCCTACAAGCCCAAAAGTCAAACTTGTAGATCATTGTCCGTTGGAAAATCGAACCAAAAGCGAACCGTTTAGTTACCCTAACAGAAATGTTTTGTAAGGATCTTAGGAGTGAATGAATGGTCCCCCATTTATGGATGTTTATTTCAAAGAGGAGATTACTTCGGAGTTTCTTATTGTCATCATATGGATGGCTGGCTATATTTGAAATGCTTCAAACACATTTCCTGTAGTGATTTGATGCTTCCAAGAGTAAACTTGAACTCCTGATGGGTACACCGTGGATTCCCATTGCCAAACTGGAAATCTTTATTTTCCATTTGCATGTGCTTTTAAGATGAGTTTTTCCCCTATCTGCAGAACATGCGATTTCTTTTTGTGAACTTTTCATATCGGTCTGATAATATTACAATTATTTGTTTCTATGGCTTCCAGAAGGACCAATTCATTGACATGTTCTACCAAGAGTTGCTGAATGCCCATTATTCATGAAGAAGTGGAGCGGCAGGGCAGTTCAACCATGTGTTTATTAATGTGGTTTTGATGGGAATGGAAGCATATCTGGACGGGTTTTGTATACCTTTTTTGTTTAGTCAATGCTTGCAGTCGCCCTGATTTTATAATTAATTGGCTTGTGAAGTCGTTTAGATACATGATCTTTGGCTTCTCTTCAGCTGGATGCTTTTTGTATCGCAGGCTGTGATCAGGGTCTCTTACCATTTTTTCTGGGATTACAGAAGTGTGAAGATGAACCTGATGGCCGGTATTCTCTCCAGGAAAACTTTTGATTTTACTGTTAGGTTTTTGTGGATTATATGCTTGGTGAGTGAAACAAAGCAGGGTACTCAACTTTTTGATAAGTTCATGGGATCGTAGGTGAAGTTGTTTGGCAGAAGCGTAGGCAAGTGGCCTGCAGAGCTTACCATCCATAATTCTAAGTTATTAAGATTTGTTCAGAAGTTCATGGAATTATGTAAAGAGGTATTGGAATTTTAATTTGTTTTGTATTTTATCTTAAATTGAACGAGTTTTATACTACTGATTTATTGGAAAGCAACTGTATAGCTTTATGAGCTATGATTTTTTCATCTTTGTAGAGCTTATGTTGTGTTCTTTTTCTAAATATTCGAATTGCATTTCTTTCCCAGAAACTCTTTGCAAATGATGGTATGACAGGTCCTGAGTTCAGGCCAAACCACGAACTTTTCTCCAAGTTCCTAGAACATATGAGAATAACACTTTGAAACAAAGTTTAGTGCATAGATGAAGTCTCTCAACATTCCATAGCTAATTGGTTTCAATGCTTAGATGTGGTGAGGTTTATGTTTGTTAATTGGTTGTAAAGGTTTTATAAATGGAAGAACTTGTCAGGTACTCCTGGTGAGCAACCTACCAGCACTGCAGCCAGCAAGCTCTGGGCAGTTGTGTTTTCAGATATTGCTTCAGGATCTCGTTTACCATCGGTGCTATGTGGAGCCTTGGTTGGAATACTCCTTGCATAATGAGCCCCTTCGGTGGTGCAATATGGATATTGAAGTCCCATGCACTTTAATAACCTATGCCCGTTCTGTAGTTGTACTCATGAGACAACATTTGGTTTTGTGCATGGATGTGATTTTTAGTTTTTACCCTAGGGTTGCTTTGAGATTGCTGTATTACTGAGCACGCATGCCTTGAAACAACATTGAGTTTTCTGCTTTGGGGCTACTTAAATATTTGTACACTCGCGAAGAAACTTTGGGGGGTATCAAATTTTATGCTACGAGACAGCCTAACAAATTGTGCGAAGTTGTTGTCATCCTCGAAGGCAACATTGATTACTTTTTAAGATTTGCGTCCAGAGGGCCAGAAAAAGGAGAGGTTCCCTAGGGTCCTTTTGGGAATCTAAGATAGATTTTTACCAATAGGCGAAAAGAAGAAAAAGACTTGGAATTGTGCTCTTGCAGTTCCCTCGGGAATACGTTAAGCTCCATGATGAAAATGATGTCTTAAGAAAGAACCCACAAAGTTGTTACCAATACCATGTTTAGATGTTGCTTTGAGAACTTATGCAATAGTACTCAGCTTGTGTTGCACACCAAACCTTAATCTTCGCAGGGAAATTCTAAATGTCGAGGGAAAGGGCGAGGAAACCAGCGAGGAAAAGGAGGTGGCGGGGGGTGAACCGTTCACCCCCCTCGAGATGTGTGCCCATTTTTTTGGCGTGCGCATCTCGAGGGGGGTGAACGGTTCACCCCCCGCCACCTCCTTTTCCTCGCTGGTTTCCTCGCTCTTTCCCTCGACACATAGAATCACTCATCTTCGCATATTCCCTTAAAATCGGATCCTAGGATGTAAATATGACTAGTTCACAAGTTTACAACACCACCATTATTAACTGACACCCCATGGTCAGAGGCGCAGGAACTTCTAGATTATTTGGAGAGATTTCTTTCACGAGGACAAGGTAAATCAGATTGTGAAACAATGACTTGAACCAAAATTTCTTGCATTACATGAGGATATCGCAAGATAAACAACTATTGTCCATTTACTGAAATGGACCCATTAGACTGATCTATGACAAGCTAATCCTAACTTACAGGCAGTAACTGCCGCACCACCGACAAACTGATCTGTGGTGCTTTCAACCTAAACTACAAATGTAATCTGCAGCTACTCATGCAGGAGGCTTGTAGATGAGCGATCTTCTGCCTTTAAGCTGTTTTTACCTTTCGAGAAGGAGGACGGCGGAATAGGCCAATTAGATCATCAACACCCTGTCAAACAGCAGCAAGTGTGAATTTAAAGGTTTGCTTTGTATTAATGTAAAACTGACATAATAATGCAGTAATATTATGGATGAGACCATACCCTTGTTGTAATGACAAGAATACTAAAGAGCAAAATCAGGTAAGATCCCAAAACTAAAAGAAAGAGCAGATCAAATGTTACACTTGCCACCTGCATTCACATAAGCAAAATTATCAGGCTTTTACGAATATGGATAAGAATAGAATGCACATTATACATTTTCAGGACATAAGCCAATGTCGTATACACACCGACAGTTGGATTGGGGATGTAGAAAGCAGGATGGTAAGGTACCTGATATACGTTAAGGCTAGCTTTTGTCGAATCGTAGAAAGTGAACATTCCATCAAGCAACTCGTACTGTGCATGCACTTCAGGAATATGCTCAGCTAATTCCTGCCAGCAAAGACAGAATCAGACGAGTTCCCATATAGTAGAAATCCACTAAATTATAGAAAATGAAAAAGGAGGGAGGAGTGGACATTGGACAAGGAACGCTGATTGGCAAAAATGAATTATAATACACAAATAATGTATAACCTTTTTCAGTGCTAAGACAAAGGGATCATTCTTCGAAAAGAAGGGTGCCACACGAGGTGTATGCGACAGAAGATCTAGCCATGAATTTACGTAAGAAGGATTGACAGCCAAACTACTATTGTCTGCAAATATCTGAATGTTCTTTCCCTGGTGACCATATATGTGTCTCTGCATAAACCAAAAGAAAGTTATGATAAACCATTCTTGTTGAAACAAACAACATATTCTGGGCTATTGATGCCATGGTTTATGGAAAAATCAACAAGCGGAAACGCTGTTTTTAAACTATTATCATTCACCCAAAAATATTTTAAGGCTATCTGAAAAATCCTATATGATGAGATCAGGAGGAAAAAACGTCAAAGCTCATACAGAGAGATTACAGCATTAATAGTATGGAAGAAACTAGTATATATATATATTATTGAAGTCCCGTTGTATGTGCAAAAAGTCATAGTTCATATGTAAATTTCATACAGTGAAAGAAAAAAGAAATTACCATGTTATTCTTTCATTTATATAGTTATAACTTATATATACATGTTAATACACATATAAATAGATGGCTGTGACAGAGAAAGGAGTGGTTGGCTAGGCAGCTAGCCACCTGAATAATGGTCTCTAAAATGTTGATTGGGTCAGCCAATTAAGCGGTTATGTTAGTGGTCAATGCAGTTGTATATTAAGCTGTAAATTTAAATAAATAAAGGAATGTTGTGAGAAAATGAGAAGTAATCATATAAACCCCTTTTTTGCAGAGCATATTTGTTTCTTCTATTAGGATCTCATGAACAGTTTTTTTTTTTTTTAAACCTCTTTTTGAAAGCATTCATATGTAAAAATCGAATAGCTTGCATGCAACAAACTCTCTTTCAAAATATATAAGGAATAATTATTACCGCAAGACTCTCAGCAACTAACTTAATACTTCTGAAAACTGCAGCCTTGTTTAACGAATGCCTGTACGAAAATCCAAAATTGCAATGAATATTAAGTTTATATAGGAAAAAAATATGATAACCTAAGAAATATTACCGGTTGTCATACAGGGCTCCAGTGCTTTCCAACAGTTCAGGTGGAGAAGAAAGTTCAGATAGAGTGACAGCTGTAACTCTTAATCTTGAAAACTGTTCATGCTCCCAAGCTACCTGCAGAAATGAAACAGTTTCAGAAACCTCACATAAAAATGCTAAACAGGTAATGTACATAGGAGGGATTTTAAGTAATAGCACTTTAGTGCTTATGGCATGTTAATCCTGACTTAGCCAGAAATCAAGAAATTAATTGCCGCATGATGTCAAATAAATCTATCTCATGTATCAAGTAAATAAGGTTTATGTTAAATTGTCATCTACTCAAAAAATTAAGTTGTTAGAAAAGTAAAAATCTATTACACATCAAGCCGTCCGGGTCCATAGATAGGCGGAGTGAACTTTAGTTTCAACATTCTCCCTCAGCGCAAGTTCTGGAAAACACCTCAGCAATTGTGATATTCAAAGCCATGACATTTTTAAAGCCATGACATTGTGATATTCAAAGCCATGACATTTTTAAAGGAAAGCATCTACTCTAAAAGCTTCCACCTATTCCATAGACCCCGACCACTTGATATGGGATAGATTTGCCCTCCCCATTAGCTTAAGCTTTTAGAGTATATGGGAATATAACACCTTCTTCAGTCCAACATTACCACCCACAAGTGGTCACGGAAACTAGAAACAAGAATCTTAAAGCAATCTATTGCACCACCCAAATCTGAAGGGCTGGTAAAGAGTACCAAGGATCATTTGTTGATCATAAATAATAGTTAACAAACACTAAAGATGCATATGCTCAAGATGTGTCCTCAATTTTTATCATCAAGTCAACCACGCTCAATGATCATGTCTGATATAAACGTAGGCCTTTCGGAGACGAAATAGAATACCATATCTCGATATGTTAATGCAAAATTTCCTACTACTGGACATTAACAATAGCCCTTGCAATTGATCAAACAGAAATTCCCTACATTCCTCAAATGATTAAGTGCTTGTGTTGAAATAGAACATGTTCAGGCACAAACGCTTACTCGTGGGTTGGAAATGTTGATCTTTTTATGCTTTAAATTAACTTTGGCTCCCAATTCTTCTGCTACGTTTGAGAAACCCTGCCAAAAGGATTATAAACTTTGTAAGGTGAAGGTAATCCTGTCAAAATCCAACAAGTCATTGCACATATAGTCTGCCAAATCATCTCACCTCAAAAACTTGCTTTATATAAGCATTTTCTGGAGGCTTAGACACATGGATCCATAATTCATTGTCCCAAGCACCAACGCTATTCAAGCAAACAGCATAATCAATGCTCTCACGCACGCGCTGATCAAGGCTCCTAAGCCACTGCAAAATATAGAAGAAAAAAGTGTGAATGACATACAAGAAAACAGTCCAACCAAATAAAAATCAAATAATGGCCACACTCATGAGCTCAGCACCTTAAATGTTCCATTGTAATTGTAGGGTCCTCCAGAAGTCAGACCAAACAGTAAGTTGTATCTTCCTCTTGACTTGGGATTTGAATAAAGACGAGAGAACAACCTTGCTATTTCCAGAAGGGCTGCAACTCCACTTCCATTACTGTCACTTCCCACTGATAGTGCCTACAATATTAGATGCCTTTAACCTTTTTGCAACTCAAATGAAATATATGATTCAGCAAAGACAATTAGTATCTCTTCATACCGGTGCAGCACCAAATGTATCATATGATGCAACTATAGCAATCGTAGGGAGCTGGTTAGCATCACCATCTGCTTTCAACCCTGGGAGCCATCCCTGCCAAACAATGTTGTCATTAAAAAGGCTGATCATTTGCAAGTTAAAAAGAGGCATATGCTGCTTAAAAAAATACGACTTGAAAGTCTAAGTTATATTCAGACATTTAAAGATAATAATCATAAAAAGTAAATAAATAAAGAATTGGATCTCGAATTGAGAGCTGAGACTAGTCCTCCATTGGAATTTATTGATAATTTCATCAACAATTCAAATATGTGTGTGTATATATAAGGCAAGGGTCCACTAAGATTGAGAGGTTTGATGTAGATGGAAAAATCATTTTTCCTATGACAATTTCAATTTTCAAAAGTACAAGTCATACACGTGCAATGTTGTTACTTGAAAATCTTCCAATAATAGATGATCTTGAGGTGCAATTATCTTTGATCTTTTGGGGAGAACACATGATTTGCACATGGGATTATCAAAATTGGGGTATCTCCCTAATTCTGAACCTTCTTAATTGATTCCTAATACTCAAAATATTTAAATGTGAATCTAAACCTACTTAACTGTTATGCATTTATATGACATGCATATGAACTTATGTGCCCTCTGCAACCTATCATCAATAATAACACGATATTCACATATTATGGCGTATACTTCCATACATGAGTATGGTACACAATATGGTCTGATAAAAAAGCTTCATTAAGTTTTGAACATTTCTGACACAGTGGTACTTAACCAATGTTTTACAATATTTTGACAGCATCCACAGGAATGCAATAATCATGAGTAATAAATTACTAAGTTGTTCCATCAAAAAATTTTCGTTTTCAAGAAACCAAAAAAACAAAAAGCTTTCATATTCAAGAAGCCAAAAACACAAAGCTTTCATCTTCAAGAAGTCAAAAACATATGTAACTGGAATTTCCAGCTAAGCTCTTCAGACTCGCGCTTCGTGATTGAAAGCTACCACCATGTGGTTGTGACTAGTGAAATGTGTCGCCTCGCCCCCTAGCATCTACAGGTGTGTTACATTATTAGGGCAGTCCAGCATTATTCTTAGCCAAAAATCAATTGCGCTGATAATTGCAACAAAGAGTGACCATAATGAATTAAAAGAAAGATGATGATATTTAGCAAGATTGATAAAATCAATAATAATAGCAATGCTACTAAAATAAACGGGATTCTGTACCTGGATGTTTGTGATAGTTGGAGAAGAAACTTTCCTGGGTTCTGGAGCAGAGACAACGAACTTGTATCTGTAGCAAGTAATAGACACAGATAATAATATTAACATGTCAACATTATAATTAATATACTTCCTATCCACTTTGAAAGGAGTTCAAACTAGTTTAGAAACGAAGCAGAACTTTGGACGAATCAACTAAGCAGCAATATAACCCTCCTGTGACAATCGACATGCCTTTATAAATGGTTGATGCAGTAAGATGAAAACCTAGATGATATATTTGCCAGAGCTTTACTCTATATCAGATCATAAACACTTTCTCATTGGAGACATCATTACTTGGTCTGCTAATGGCAATTCATTGAACTTGGGGTTGAGAAATGGAACCCCAATATTGTATAGTTGGTTAGTTGCAACCACTTCCGACCAAGCAACCCAACAAAGCGAATCCACCATACACTTTAGAGGGGAAAATAATGGTTTTGCTTTACTCAATGCGTAGCATGACATCACCACTTGGCTTCACTTAACACTTATAAGTGAGTAAAGTGAATCGCTTTAACGACACTGATGTAAACAGTACAAGCATAAGACATGCAGAAGGTTGATCTGAATGCTAATCATGAACTGCTGGAACATAAAATGTAGCAAGCATAGAGACATTAAACATACTCTGCAAAATTTTATAACTGTCATAATCATTTAGTGAAGAATATATTCATTCCATTAAATTTCTAAATGCCAGAATGGTAAAATTAACTAACCCGCCAGTCGTTGCAGTAGCAGGCTGACCATTGGCGTCACTTTTCTTAATGTCAGCCACTACTTCATCAATCTTGCCATCCTCGAAAGCAAAATAAACAGGATACTGGGGAAAATAATAATTAAAGAAAAGGAGTTATATATTTTTTTTGTTAAAGGAAAAGGAGTTATATTGAGAAGTACATTACGGATAGACCATAAAATGTAAAAATATAAATGCTAAAGCATGTACACTACAGAAGGATGCATTTTGATTGTTTATGTTTAGTTGGGCCATTCTTGTTACTCTGTAAGATTCATGTACCATTTGGGATTGATAATAATCCTCCTTTTCTCAAGGAATTGATCAATGTATAACCTACTTTTGTTGCATTTCCTTCTTATTTTTAGCATTTGGGTTAAAGGCGATGACTAACACATTAGCATCAAGGAAAGTAAACTTGAAAAACATATAAAAGAAACAACATGAAAAAGAATGTCCATTTTACTCACAGGCATGTTGGCTCGTATAAGTAATTTTTCCAATTCGGTCAGTGTTTTTCTCGTCGTATCATCTCCATTGGTTTGACCACCTTCCTCAGTATCTTCTCTTTTTTCAGGACTAAATGTCTGCGGGAGCAGAAGTAATAAGCCCCCCAGTCGCTGTCCTTTCGTAATATAATCTGCCAAGATTAACAAAAAGTTAGAATTTTGGAACAACATCAACCAACTGTAAAGAAAATTTAACAGTGCAAAACATTTAATAGCAGTTAGTTTTGATCAACTGCAACAACTAAAGCAGGCACATACATCAGCCACATGTCAAATATGAACACTTCAACAGACTTACAGAATTAATATATTTTTGGCAGGCAGGAATGCCTGACAATCCACACGAGTCGGAAATTCTCTCCATTCCATGTTCATGTGCTTGTTAATTGCTACATAGCTTTAAAACGTCACCAGTCTCTCTCTGAATACTAAAATATATTGGCAAAGGTAATTACACATTCGCGCCTTCTATTTCCTTTTGGAGAATAAGGGATCACTTACCTATCTCAGCGTACATTGGTAGCAACCAGAGAATCCACAGAAACGTAAACAATACAAGATGATTGGGGAAAAGAAGAAAATGAGGTTGATAATGCATTGGAACCACCCTTTAAGTGTTTTACAATAATAGAGGACACTCTAAATAAAGAAAAAAGCAAGTACTAGACTTAATGGAAGGGAGGTGCATTGTAGAAGAGGGCAGGGGAGGGAACTTTCTTGCAAGTAGAGGCTACTCAGACAAAGACCTCTCCATGAGGATAAGAAAGATGGCAAAGTATCATTTTTTTTTTCGTTAAATGGAGAGATTTGGGAAACATAGAAGTTTGACCCAATTATCTCTTGAAGCTCATCCCCCTCATGTTCATGAACAATGATCCGCTTGCCCTGAAATGACCTGACCCAATAGGGAAATTCCAATTAAAACGATAGTTACGATATACCAATTTTTTTTATCAGAAAAAACAAAAATATATTCATTAAGAAAAGCTAGCAGACTGAGGAGAGTTGGACCAAAAAGTATACAGAAGTTAAGTATCTTTATGGCTATCGATGACAATTTCTCTCCAATCGAACATACAGGAAAAGTCAGTATCTTTGAATATGCCCCATGTATGAACCCATATCCAGAGGTGGACTTTGATTAATGCATGTCCACAGGCAAGAAAAAAAAATGGATCAAAAACCATTAAATTATGTGGTTATTTGCGAACATCTAAGAGTAAAAAATAAAAGAAAGTTGGTTTTCGAGTCTTGACTGTCCTGACCAAGTTTTTGGTGTATCGAAGGCGTATCCGACACGTTAACCACATAGACCATGTGTCTAACACCTACCGACATGTTGAACAAGTGTCTGACGCATGTTGGAGGCGTGTCGAGCAAGTGTATGTGTCGGATACTGATAAGGCAAGTTTTCTGAAGAGTTTGTGCTTCATTGTCCACATATTGTGTCGGATACTGACTCGCCGATTTGTCGGTCTGTATATATGAAAAAAAAACCTAATCGATGGTTGATTTGCAGCTGAGGAGTGAAGAAGAGGGAGCGACAAAGACGAAGAACTGAAGAAGAAGAGAAGTAGATCTGAATCATCAACCTCTCTTCCCCCCTTCCTTCAATCGAATCATCAAGCCGTAGCTTGCTGCGCTGACTCGATCAATCAAGTACGCCTTCCCTCTCCTCCCAATCCCTCTTCCCTCTCCTCTTCATCTCTGTCTTATCTATCAGGCAAGCAACGCAACCCTCCTTCCCTCTCCGGCTGCTTCATCCCCTCTCCATCTTTCTTTGCCTTGCAAGATAGAGAGACTAAATTGATGTGTCTGCGAGAAAGAAAGATCGGGTGAGAGAGGGACTGTCCACTGGAGAGAAGGGAACTGGACGATGTTCGGAGAGGGGGTGATTAGTCTGTGGCTGGCTTTGTGTGTTGGGTCTGTGCGTGAGTGTGTGGGGAGAGGGAAAGGTCAATCGGTGGTGTTGTTTGGCTGAGAAAGTTGTGCGTGAGAGGCTGGGAGTGATGGAAATCAGATAGCGGCGAGAAGGTCAGGAGATTGTCTGCATAATTGACCTTTTTAAGTCATTTCATGGAACTCATCAGTGACGTAGATGTTGTTGATGATAAAATAGATAAATAATAACTGGGTTAGGGTGTGTTAATTTGGATGCAGGGAAAAGTGCCATTTATATCAAGTGATGGAATACACGAGCTCCACATCTTCATCTTCGTGTTGGCTCTTTCACATGTCATCTATTGTGTTGTTACAATGGCTTTGGGCAGGCTTAAGGTACATCCTATATTAAATGCTCATCTCCATTTTCCTTATTTTCTTACACGAAAATTATGCTCGCTAGCTAGAGGATCGCTTAATCTCAACACTGCATCGTATTCTCTCAACGCTTCGTTGTATTGGTTGTTCGTAAACAAGTCCAGGTAACTATAAGTGTTTCAACCTGCAAAATTAAATTCATTTGATTAATTAGTAAAATAATACATGACTATGATTACATATTTACACCCTTTTGATTAATTATTTATTTTATAGTCTATGATTATGATTAATTTTAAAAATATATACTTTGAAAAAATTGTCCGCATAATTCCGACTAGTCCCGACTAATTATGAAAAATCGTAATGCGATCCTGACCGTTTTGCGACTGCTTTCCGCATTAACTGCATAGCTTATGAGAAAGGCTTTCAACCTAGCAACGGATTTTTTTCCCATCCTTAAATTTGACCCAAAGCATTTAACATAGTGTAGAATTCTTCAACTTAAATGCATAATTAATATTTCCCAAATTACAAAGAACTTTCTCCCTTTTGGGTATGGTATCTACACCTCCTCTCTCACACTGCCGTTCATTACCCCTTTCACCATCAACCTTCTTAAGCAAACCATCCTTCCTGATGAGCTAAATTGACAATATTTGTATTTCGATTAAAGAGATATTTCCCCTATTATCATTGATCCCTCAACCAGATATACTCTTAAAACCCATGTTGGGATTTATCCCTTGAAAATCCTTGTGTTACGTTGACGTGAGCTAAATAACTCTTGATCAAAATCAACTCTTAAACTAGACTAGAGGTAATAAACGACCAAACGCTTGAGTTCCCAACAATCATCAAAACAAATTCATAACTTCCTAGGTTGTCCTTTTTTGTCACGAACATTGCAAAGTGGGTGCGGAAAGCTATAAATATGTCAAAACTAATATGTTGGAGTAACAACTGCTTATTGTTGTTCCGGTCCTACTATATGTATTGATGGTTGTATTCACCATTTTTCAGGGATAAAGCTGTAGAATTTCCCTAAAAAGAAACGAATCAAAGCGTGCATAATCTTCAATGAATTTGCTTTCCTTCTCGATCATTATTAGGTTAGTTCCATTTGTACAAGGATAATAATGTCCTTTCCATGTCCTGACATAAATATATGGGTTTTGAACTTCCTTTCACTAGAATAGCCTAAAGCCTTCCACCATATTTTGACTGTTCCATAATTCCTATTGCGCAAGATTCTTAATTAGCTTCGTTACTATAAACAAATTAAAATAATTTTATGTGATTTAGCACAGACTTTATCATATTGTTTTGTGGGAATCCTTTGCTTGACCAACACCTTCATTGTATCCTTCGTTCAAATTTCTTTCATAGCTTTTATTTTCTTTACAAAATTGTACCCAAGGTGAACCGTTCTATTTTTTCCTTGATGCATTGTTCCAAGTATCTCAACAAACAATGCCTTTTAAACCATTTGATAAGGGTAACAACTGGCCTAACATTCTTGTGTTGTCCTGTAAAGCCAATAATTTGATTCCCTCAATCATTCATTTACTAACATTCTTCAATTTCTCACAAAGAAAAAATAACATCCTTACCTCCCATATCTCACCTCACAACTTACCCCCCATATCATTTATTCATTAAGCAGTGCAATATCTCGTGAAATTATCTTTTCAAGCTATAAAGCCCTCCACAAATTACAGCTTTGTAGTTCAACAAATAAGGTTGGAAAACCATGGACCATCCATCATCAGTGACTTACCATTAACGATGGCAGCAAATTTGAAGGGACTAGAAATATCAAAAGTATGTCATTTTCGGTGGAGGCAATCTGTTTGGTAAGTCATTTATTCGATCGAAGATCATGTCAGACTAAATTTCTAACCATACAAATTATACAGGAGATTACGCGGGAGATAGGATATTAAAAGTATGTTGATCTCTCCCATCATAACTATATTTGCATAGTAGCATTACCATCACGTTCCGTTATATCCTGATATATCCAAACTCAAACAAATTATATTTATACTCACCCCCCATTTCCCTGTCTCATTAGTTTGACCAAAATTTTGCACTCACCATCAAATCTAGAACATTTTTTTCCATCTTTCATCATTGCCTTAGGCTTGAATTGCTCATTATGCTTACTGAAAATGCATTCGATCTGCTTTTTCTATTGAAATCGGCAATAGTTCCTTCAGGCTTTACTTAATTTAATAGTATAATAAATCTCTTCATTATATTTAACCAATTACAATGAATAAATCTCACTGATTAAAACCTACTCTAAAGATAGCTTACGGATTCATCAAAAGCGACAAACAAGTATGTAACTTCCTATCAGATCAATCCGCGCTTTCGGGAATGACAATTGACTACTCACCTTCGAAGTGATTGCCAACTCGAGCAAGATCATAAATTCCAAACTCCAATAGAAAAAAAATGAAACTCAACAAAAAGATACAAAACTTTGAACCAATCGAGATAAGTTAGCTTCTCTACACCAAAGCAAAAGGAAGTGAAATTGATGAGTTGAAGAAACCTAACCTTGAAGAAAGGTGAGGTTGAGCTCTCGAACAGGGATCACAACAGCCGTACGGGAAAGATCGGCGCCAGGAGCGAAGGGAGAAGACGAAGCGTGGTGATTGAGAGCGGCGTATCGAGATCCGAAGGGAACACCAGCAAGATCGTACTGAATGAGGCGGTAGACATCAATGACAGCCGCGGCGTCGCAGAGCTCGACACAGGCAACCAAAATCAAGACCAGAGCGAGGACTGAGTACACCGATTCGAGCACCTCTCCTGCTCGGTCCTTTCTTCCCACCATTGAAAAAACAGAGTAGAGAGAGCAGCGACGAAGAAGAAGATGGAAGGTCTAGGGTTCTCGATCGGGTTTTCGCTCCGATTCGAATAAGGTGAGTGTTAGCTTGATGAGAAGTGTGTGTTTGTGTAGGAGTCTCTGTTAGCTTTGGTTTTTTTTTTTTTTTATCTTTTTACTGTGACGCCAAAGAGTTAAGTTTAGCGGGTTTTTATAGAGAGGGAGTGTGAGACTGGAAGCGGAGGGGTGATTGGAGCAAGCAACGGAGGAGGGGTAATTTTTCTTGGAGCAAATGATAAGTTCGATGTTTTGAACATGCGAAAATTCTAGCCAGCCTTGTTTAGGCGCCTTGTCCATGTCTGGACCCTCCTGGGCACGTGCGCATGGATGGTTCTAGGCCAGTGAGAGAAAGTTGAGAACAACTTGGAACATAAATTTCAGAAGTCTCGCCTACTCTCTCAACCAAAAATTGGAACAAAAATTTCTCAAATCAAAAGTCTCAACTTCTTGAGAAAATCAGAAGTTGGGAACATTGATACTTCTGATTTTCATATCTTTGAGCCTTCTCAATCGACCTCTTGAGCCTTTTCTCTCGACCTCTTCAGAAAATTAGACAAAGTTTGGAGAAAAATCGACCAAGACGAGAAAATCAGAGAAAGTTTGGAACAAAAAGCGTTGTTCTCTCGACCTAGCAAACTCGATCCAAAACCTCGTGCTAAGAAATCAAATATCATATCTGAGCATCGTGCTTAGTTGCGACCTTGACCTCGACCCTGTTAGAAGTGTCGATTGCAGAGAGTCTCACTTGAGCATCTAAAAAAAACAGGAAACAGAGACCTTCTCGACCTCGACCAAGATCTCCATCCATCAACGAAGAGTCCCAAAGGTAACACACTGTCACTTTTCTTGAAATTTTTTTCTTTTTTGGGTCTTTGCAATCTCAATGGTTGTTTTACATTTAGGTGACTGATGAGTGTTTGGTTCATTTTCACTGATAAATGGGGAAATATAATATGGGTTTTGCAGAGAATCGAATGGGGAAAACCCAGTTCTTGAATTTGTGAAAAAAAATGGCGTTTGGGAGAGAAGAAAACCCAATTCTGTCTGTTAAGTGTTTTTTTTCTTCTTGAATGAGGAAGAAAACCCAGTTCTCGATTTTTTTTTCTTCATAGGTTCATTTTCACTGATAATGTTAATCAAATTCAGATTTAATTCTCAAGAAAAATGGATTTTTATGTTTGGCTTCAGCCGGCTCTTAGCTACAGTGTGTAATAAAATTTGTTTTATTTTTTTTGCTAATTTTAGGAATAATAAATCCTCATCATTCGAAGCTCTTCTCAAACTTTTTCGATTCCATCCGGATAAAGGTAACTCTTTCAGTTCAGTAATATCTCAACATTGAAGTAATTAGAAGTTCAAATTATTTCAGTTAATTGGTGTCATGTTTTACTTGTATTGTAATTATTTCAGTTCAGTAATTATTTCATAGAATTTATGTTTGGGGATACATTTAGATTTAGTCATTAGCTTGTATTGTATAGTACTTTTGTAATCAGATGGAATTTTGTATCAGATGAAAGATGGCAGTGTAATTTTGTATCAGATTCAGTTGTATTAGCACATACCTGGAATCACATGAACAATTTCAATTGTATCAGTTAAATACTAATCGAAGTCTGGAATCATAGGAACAATTTCAATTGTATCAGTTGTATCAGTTAAATATCAGATTCAGATGTCATTTTGCTAACAATCATAATCAACTGTTGTGAATCACCTTATGTTTCCTTCCTATGAAATGAAATCACAACTTGAAATATCATGAAATGAAATCACAACAATCATATAATATTTTCTACTGAAAATCAAGTTGAAGCTCGTTTCAGGGTTATTGTGATTTTTCTCTGCAATTGGTCTAAATGTAAATTCATCGGCAACTTTTTTTGGCACTAGAGAGAAAATGAAAAAAAAAAAATTGAGTGATTTCGAATGGCTCGCAGCTTCACAGGCTCCTATCTGAAATTTCAATTCAGTTGTAAGGCATAGCATGTACTTGGAATTTCAATTCAGTGTATCAGATTCAGTGTATCTTCATCTTAGCAATTTCAATAACAACAATTTCATCTTAGCAATTCAGTGTATCAGATTCAGAGCTATCTCTTGAAATAAAGCAATGGGGGGTTTGGAAACACAAATTGGATTGGATTACCAAATCTTTCACATATTACATTACACATCATTCTCCCAATATTAAGTCCCACGTAAAAGCCTAAGGATTGTTGTTCCCTTGGGTGTCATTTCTTCGATCATTTATTTTATCGGCTTGACCGTCAAAAACACGATCGTTGCTGTAAAAAACCCGATCATTAACTTTCACATCTTCATTGTTGTTTTCTGTCTCCTTGTCTTTTCTCGCCTCTTCTGAACGAACCCACAAGTTATATGCCTTGTATGCTTTGACAGCTGACATAAACCCCTTATACAAGGCACCACTATACCCTGATACCTCAAATAAACATCCTGGCCAGTCCAGGTATACTCCGAGTTTACGACCACGATACACAACGTATGCTTTGAATGCCATCCCTGCATTTTAAAAAAATTAGAAAAAAATTCTAAAAGTATAAATAGTCGATTGCCAAAACAACAAATAAGGAATATTTTTTTGAAAATTTATAATTACTCGATTGCCAAATCAGAAAATTTATAATCAGTCCATTCCATTACAAAGCGTTTATAATCAATCAAAAGTATAATCTGAAAATTTATAATTTTTTTTCTGAAAAGCAAAGCAACAAATCGATTGCCAAATCAGTCGAAACTGATTTCTTGGACAATTTTTAAAAACACTGCAAGATACTATAGAAATGCTTAAGGAACGATTTCTTGGACAATTTTTGGACAACCAACAAACAGATATGAGTTCATACTAGCCAGTATTTTTGGAAGAAATACAATGATGAAAAATGGTGAAAAATAAACGCTTTTGAATGGGATTTCTCATATCTGAGTTCATAACTTTACCTTGTTTTGCTTGGTCGAGAAGATCTTGGTCGAGGTGGAGGTGGAGGTCAAAGTCGAGGTCATTGATGATTTCTCTTGGAGGTGGAGGTCGTTGCTGATTTCTCTTGCAGGTGGAGGTCGAGGTTGATGATGATTTCTCTTAGAGGTGAAGGTCGACGGCGTTGCTAAGAAAGGGTTGGGAAGGCCGGGTCCTATTTCTCCCCACTTTTCTTTGTTTCTCGGTTTCTCTCTTGGAGGTGAAGGTCGACGGCGTTGCTGAGAAAGGGTTGTGAAGATTTCTCTGTTTTCCTTTTTTTTTTTTTGGTTACATAGAAACCTAATGTAGAGGATGGTCTATTTCTCCCCTTTTTCTCTAACCAAGCACGTGCCCAAAACCCTCCACGCGCACGTGCCTAGGAGGGTCCAGGCATGCACCAAGCAGTAAAACCAGGCCAGGAAGAATCACTCTTTGGACATGTGTGGGAATGATATTCTAACATTGGGAAAATGATCTAATACAATGAATCATACGATTAGAAAGAAAGATCTATATAAAATTTAAAGGTATTTCACACTCGAAAACAATTTATTTGACAATGATATTGTCTTGAGCGACGGAACCTACTAAGGGACGAGGGGGCAACTGCCCCCTTAACTTTCAAAATAGTTTGAGTTTATATCTAGTATTTCTCAAAAAACTTTAATATATATAACACAAAATACGTCATTAAAACTATTTATAAAAGTTTTATCATATATTCTCCTCTTTCATCTAGTGATTGTTTATTTTAACCTTTTTACAAATTGATCTAAGTTCGATTATCTTATAATGATAGAATTTTTTGTATATTTATTGCCTCTCAGTAACGCCATTGATATACTATTCTCTCTTATTGTTACACGTCTTTGATTTTTTAATGATATTTTTAATGCAGTTCCATATCTAATTAATTGAAAACATGAAAAAATGTGTTTGTTCGCAGGTGGTGTAAAACCCACAACCAAAAAAATATTTATTAACCCACAACGAAAATATATTTGAAATAAATATCTAAAATAATAACTATAGAACTTAATGAAAATATATACCATTAGTCATCTCATACAAAATTTGAGGGTCTCGTAAAATTCATTTTTTCTATAAAATTGTATTAAGATCTTATTACGTTCGCACATTTCATATAATTTTTAGTTTAAACTTACATTCTTATCTTAATTATATTATATTTTAATTATGTATTCTAGTTATTACACTCATTTATCTTTGCTATGATTGTTGACAAATTGACCTTATGGTTTAAAATAGGACTATAGGGTTCAATTCGATATACACAATGCACGTGTACATCTTTGTATAGTTGTATTTATTAGATAAATGCTGAGTACTAAATTATAATTAATATTTTGTAATTTTTTATGTCTACTTGTAGATGTTACTTGGAGCTTGTTATTAAATTATCAATCCAGGGCTGAAAAAAATTGTTAGCTCTGCCTTGGACAATAATTGCTATTACCAATCAATAACCTTTTGCCATTTTGCCTCTTCTGAACTACATTCTTGGGTCCGCCACTCTTTGAGCTTTAAGAATGTGAGAGAACAATGTATAGAGTGTTGATATCCATTTAAGACATAATAATAATAATAATAATAATAATAATAATAATAATAATAATAATAATAATAATAATAATAATAATAATAATAATAATAATAATAATAACAACAACAAAACAAAAACTTATTATCCTTTTAGTTTATCTTCATGCATAACTCGTGGCACGTGAGGGACTGGTTTTTGAAGATATGATATGAAGGGTCTTTTTTGTAGGATGGAAATTGAAACTGTTTCTGCGAAATATGTTTTCAAGGGGGACAAAAATTTTAGATTCCCGTGAGAGATGGAAAAACTAGTTACATACAAATTCTTTTCACGTCGTTAAATACACAATCAAACAATGAAAAATCACTAGACGTAGGAATTGAATTCCATTTCCCATGGAAAAATGGCCAAACAAACAAACCCTGGAGTGTTGTAGTAATGTTTAGCTACTTGTGAGTGTGTGTTTGTAGAGGAGTCGCTGGTTTGGTTTTTGATATTTTTACTGTGACGCAAAGTTAGATTTTGTGGGTTTTATAGGGGGAGTGTGAGACTGCAAGTGAAGGTGTGAGGTGTGATTGGAGCGGGAGCTTCTAGTTACACCAGACTCTTTTTCTCACCACCACCCACCCAAATATTCACCCTACCATCATAATTAAATATTATAGATGGATGTGTTACGTAAATAATATTTACCCGGCTAAAAAAATGAAGATAACAATTAAAATTTTGTTTTTGCCTAGACATAAGACTGGAAGTGGAGGGGTGAGGTGTGATTGGAGCGAGAGCTTCTAGTTACACCAGACTCTTTTTCTCACCACCACCCACCCAAATATTCACCCTACCATCATAATTAAATATTATAGATGGATGTGTTACGTAAATCAAATTTACCCGACTAAAAAAATGAAGATAACAATTAAAAATTTGTTTTCGCCTAGACATAAGAAAGTAACCTGGAGAAGACGTGTGAGCTTTAAGTTCCTAAAAGAAACATACTCGTCCTTTTCGCCAGGGTATGTATAATGTCGATCAAGGATGATGCACTTCTATTTATACACTGGTCATCATTAGCCTTGAATCATAATCGAAATTCAAAAGTGATTATTTTTACACAAAAATGAACAAATTGAAATCAAGAGCCTTGAGAGTAAGAAAGGTATACCACAGTTTCACGTTGTTGATCCGCAGTAAGCCCAACACTAGTCGAGAAATGCTCATCACCAGCAAGGTTAATGAGATTTAGAATTCCACTAGCTTGTTTAGTGCTCTAGAAAATCAAGGAGAAAAGTTAGAAATCGTAAGCATTTCAAATAAAAGCAAAATCAATTGACAATTATACCTCATAACACCAGATACCCGTAAAGAAAAGACAAAATGACTTCATGACGATTATTCATTCATTTGTGTCTTCCCTACAGACAAGAAACAACTTACTACAACACTTCAGACACCGGTATATGAATTGCCAAAACATTCCTTCGACATGAGACATCACATGACATACTGAACCTTACCAATTGAAATAAGTATGCAACTGCTTTTTCACTAATTTAGTTATACTTATGCATTATATGATAATACATCAAATAAGATTGTCATCATAATCGTACACGTGGCAGAGATCATCCATCGCGTGGATCAAACATTTTAATACCAGGTCAACTCACAAAGCCCAAAAAGAATGGACCCAGTGGAAAAAGCCCAAACAGGGTCCATCAAAACAATTCATAGTCAAAGACCTACATCCAGGCCCAATAAAGTTCTCCCTTAAATAATAAGAACGTTACAGAAAAAAAAAAGTCGTGGAGAGAGTTACACCCCCAAGGACGTATCTTCGTAAAAAAATGAGACTATTATAGAGAACGTATCCTCTCGTTGCGCCTCACATGCTTAAGACACACAAAGAATTAACAACGACCACTGTATAAGGTAAAAGGAACATTCGACAAAGGTATGCAATTTTAACTGAATTCTGTCCAGATTTATCTCCATATTCAACTGAGTTACTGACTTAAGCATCGGAGTGCCTTCGGCCACCAAAAAGGTTATATTTGCAATCTAACATTTGTTTTGCATGTCAGATTTATAGGAGACCAGATTTTGGACGCATCAGTTTGGCGTCGTTAGTGGGGAATGACAGTTTCCTCTCAAAAGAGAGTTTGTAGTAGGAAGCTTCCTCGGTTCTGATCAGCGGTTAAAAAGCTTTTAAAACATATGAAACACTTTACAGACCCTCAACCTAGCAATAATCAAAGCAATCCCTTCACTGGTGAAACCATATTTCCTATAATACATCTTAGAACCTAGTGACAACCCTCGAGCCCACCATCTCCGGCAATAGAAAACCTTAACATGAAGCGATAGCACAGTCATCTAAAACATCCGACCGCACTGCCACGGATCTTCGTGTAAATATTCAATATTTTTTTATTTTATTACAACCTTTCAATAAATAAGTAAAAATTATTATTGAAATTCTAACCAAAATAAATATTTATGATTTTAAGGGCTTATGTATAGTTTACAAATAATTAAGGGCTTTGAATAAATTATATTAGGGGCTTAGATATAATTAACAATATTTGAGATGAGCGGGTTTTGATCATAAATAATCTGAATTTGGGAGGGTAAATTGGTTGTAAAATAAAAATTCATTTAAAATTACAAAAATACCCCTAGCAATTGTTCACTTATCTATTGTTTTTTCTTGTAAATATAATAGAATTGCGAGGGTATTTTGGGCAATCCAAAATCAGGTTGAAGACACATTTTCACTTTTCATAAGTGGAACTTGCATTTTGTAGTTTAGATGAGCAGACTATACATGGAATTTTGAATCAATAATTTTATATGATTAAGATAAGAGAAAATCTATTTGTACAAATTGAGTTTCAACATTATATTATGGTATTTGATGCGTCAAAAAATCGTCTTCCTATGAGTTTGACCGGTAAAACTATTGTTAGACCGCCAATGACCACCGGCACTCTGATGCTTAAGTGAGTAACTTTGTTTGAAGAAGAATGTAAATCTGGACAAAACTCAGTTAAAGTTGCATACAAATGTCGAATGTTCTCTTTACCTTTTATAATGGTCATGGTTAACTTTATGCGCGACTTAAGCATGTGAGGCGCAATAGAAGAAGATGTTTCTTGTAACAGTCTCCTTAATGGAGATGCGTTCGTGGAGGCGTAAATCCCTCCATGACTCTTTTTTGGTACAATGTTCATCTTCTTTATGAAAGAACTCGTATTGGGTATGGATTCAGACCCTATTTGCGTTTCCTCGTTGGCAGAACTCGTCTGGGCCTCTGTAGTTGGTTTGATTCTTCTTGGGCTTTATAAGCTGGCCCAATAGATTAGTTGTTGTATTATCGTGATGGATTTTTATGCCACATGTACGACTATGATGATCAGTCTATTTTGATGTATCATCAGCTACTCCCCCCTTAGTTAGTGGGTATGTTCACATATCCACTAACTATATGACGGATGGTATTTCGATTGTGCTATTGCACTGAACTTAATGTTTATTAACTTTCGATCGGTTGATCGTCTCGATTATTTTGTGGTTTGTTCGTTTTCGCACACATTTTCTATGAGTTTTGGTGCGCCATTATGTCCCGTATGTCGCTCCGTGAGCAAGATCTTCGTTGCCTGTTTGTATAAAGGGCGTTGTGGCTACTTTGCCCCCTTATTTACGTCATCTTCGTTGTTAGTGTTATTTCTTCTCCCCTATTGCCTTTTTTCTTTGTATTTTCTCTCTTATTTGCGATGTTTGTCGGTGACTTGCTAGACGGTGGCCAACTTTCTACCTGTGAGGCACATTTTTCTCCAAACAAGGCTTATCAGATTACTCTGGATAGTGTCCGTTCCAACTATGATTTGCCCCCAACCTTGAAATCATTATCCCTCGTGAAAACAACAGTCCTTGTTGTCCGAGGAAGGAATACATTGCGCTTTACCCTCGCATGTTTTATGCTGATCTTCGGTTCCCAGTTCTGGAGTTATTCTGGTTGTATCTAGATTTCTTGGGTATTCCTCCTGCTCAGATGGGCCTGAATGGTTGGAGGGTTATGGTCTCCACATATGCCTGACCATTCTTTCTGGTATTCCTTTAACCGTTAGAATATTGCATTTTTGTTGATTATGTGCGTCGCACATCTCTTTATTCGGATTATGTTGATAAAGAACCTTCAAAAGAAGATCGCTACTCTTTGCAGGAGGCGGAAGAGATGAAATTGGTCTGGAGAGGGGTGAGAAATATACAGTTCGTCCGTTGGACGATGGGAAAATAAGCTTCTCATTGCTTATGTCGGCCTTGATGAGGATCATCGACCCTTAGATGAAAAGATGTTCCAGTTAGCTATTGTTCAATCTAAGGAGCTTGGCAATTGTGATCGGGTTCTCGAGGTGCAGTTTTATCCTTCTTCTTCCCTTCCTGTTGATGGAGGGGTGGAGATCCCTCCTTCCACAACCTACTTGGGTTCTTCTGCTCTTGTTGGGACCGCCATTCGATCTATTTCTACTGAATGATGAGAGGGTGATGGAGGTTCTCCTGTTGTTCTTTCTTCTATCCCGACTGTGGGTGGTGGTGGTTCCTCCATACTACCGGATCCTCGTGTTCTTCATTCGCGGGTTAGTTGGAAGGAACCTGCTCTTGAAGAGATTCGAGTCAAATCGGATGGGAAGTTCTGTTGGTTTTCTCGTCCTGGCGTGCAGGATGGTACACGTAAGCTGATTAATGAATGACACAAACGGTCGGTGGAGAAGCCTTTGATGTCCATGCTGAACCCGAATCTTCATCTTGAGGATGATGTCACGTTTATAATGGACGAGATGACCCATCTTGTCTATGCGTGAGTGATGAGTTTGAGTCATCAGGTTAATCACAATCTTGTGGTTTATCTGGAGAGGAAGCTTTTCGTACTTTATTGGTATTCTCCCATGTTCTTCACCAATATGACTCGTTAAAAGCGTGATGTTCTGAACGGACCAAACCGACTGAGGTTGCTCAGGCTTCGTTTGCCGAGGTGGAGGGTGCACGGGATCGGTCTGTGGCCACGCTTGAGTCTTGAGAGCCGACTTATACGACATTCACACACGTTTGCATGATGTGGAGAAAGAGCTTTTCGTTGATAAGGTGCTTCATGACAAGGCCGCGTGTGCCATGACAGAGCACTCTAAAAATCGTGACATCGCTGAACAAAAGGCGGAGCAGTTACTGGCTTCGCTTGACGAGGTCCAGGCCGATTGCTTCGCGATGCTCACTATTGCTGAGGGCCAACTCATCGCGGTAAGAAGCGAGCTTGCTTCTGTTAAGGGTAGACTCAGTGTTATCGAGGTGGCAGATTGGCAGCGCGTTGTTGATGGTCGGACTGAGCTTCTGGATTATATTGAGGGTCTCAGTGTCGACTTGTCTCAATATCGTCATCTGGTCTATCGAAATTTCGAGGACGACGAAGGTGTTGAGGATCTTCCGAACGATCCAATGGTTGAAGAACCGCCTCCTCCTCCTTTTGAAGAAAGAGTTCCTATCGATGATCTGGCTCCAGCAAATGGTATTGCGGCTGTTATAGATCTTTCCCCTTAGTCTTCGAATGTAACTTAATAGATTTTGAATGAATGACAGGAGTTGTTTCCTTTATTTTTCTTTTTGTTGACTTTGTTCGTCTGTCGTTATCGTGACAATTCGTATTTGAGCTTTGATATTTTACAGATATATCTGTAGCAATCGTTTGGTGATTTGAATTTTCCTATGCTTTAGCACGCATGTCTTGATCTTGTGTTTGTCTTATCTGAATCTTTGTGGAAAGTTGTTTTGCTTGTTTGTCTTCTACTTTGTTGATTTTGTATGTTGGTCAATCCACGATTTTACCGGGTTGTGCTAACTTGCTCCTTTGTTTGTTTACTCTATTCGTTTGATCAACCACGAAGTTTGTTTCCTTCGAGTTGGTTTGTTGATTCGGTGGTCTCGAGGTTGCATCTCTTTCGTTGAATCATTCGCTTGACCTTTACTTCGCTAGCTCAACATTTCAATTAGTTCCAAGTAGTTTCTTGGTTTGTTCAGATTTTGCTTCGTTAGCTCGACATTTCAGTTGACTCAAAGTTTTTTGTTGATTCGGGTGTCCAACCTTTACTTCATTGGTTCGACGCTCTAGTTGACCCGAGGTCAATTGGCTCGTTCGTCTAGTTTCTACTTCGTTAATTCGACGTTTCGATTGATTCAAAGTTTTTGTGTTTAGTTGAATAGTTCGCACAACTTCTACTTCGTTAACTCGACGTTTCAGTCGACTCGAAGTTGTTTTAATTAGTTGACTCGTTATTCCAACTTTTGCTTTGTTGGTGCGACACTCCAGTCGACCCAAAGTCGTTTTACTTAGTTGACTAGTTCGTCCAACTTTTGCTTCATTAGTGGGACACTCTAGTCGATCCAAAGTCATTTTACTTAGTTGACTCGTTTGTCTAACTTTTGCTTCGTTGGTACGACACTCTAGTATACCCGAAGTCGTTTTACTTAGTTGACTCGTTCGTCCAACTTTTGTTTCGTTGGTGTGACACTCTAGTTGACCAGAAATCATTTTACTTAGTTGACTCGTTCATCCAACTTTTGCTTCGTTGGTGAGACACTCTAGTTGACCCGTCGTTTTACTTAGTTGACTCGTTCGTCCAACTTTTGCTTTGTTGGTGCGTCACTCTAGTCGACCTGACGTTTTACTTAGTTACTCGTTCATCCAACTTTTGCTTCGTTAACTCGACATCTCGATCGATTCGAAGTTTCTGTGTTTAGTTAACTAGGGTGTCCAACTTTTACCTCTTTGGTTGATCAGACCAAAAGTTTGTTGTAAATATTTGACTTGCGTCCAAATTCATTTTGGGCTTTATATGTCGATTGTTTCGTATAGCTTTACTCCGAAGTTGTTTGTCTTTGTGGGATGTCAATTCCGAAATTAAAACTTTATTGATTCTTTGACTATTTCTATAGGTCATTTTTCTGGAGTGGTTCCGTTACATTGTGAAGTGTTTCTTCTTTTATTCTTGCGAGGTTGATATCTATCCCCACGTTGGTGTTTTGTGCCTCTGCTATTCCTTTTAATTTATGACTTCCTTTGCTTGGACCGTTATTACTCCCCATTTGGCATTGTTTGTTAAGGTTTGATAGAGTTAGTCGTTGTTAGTAACTTTGGTTGAATTTGTATCCGTTGTCGGAGTCTTCGAGTTGATTAGTGTAGCTGTCTTTGAGGTGGGAGGTGCTTCTTTACTGGGGCGAATGTAGTATAGAGTGTATATCAGTTCCCTGGACTGTTCTTTTGATCCCGTGGCTATAATGTTCGCGTTTTCTTTTCCATTGAACTGTTTGTCTGGGATGCCGATGAATTCATCCAGTCGTTCTCTTTGGATCCAATGCTCGATTTCTTCTTTTATCTTATAGCAGTCATCGATATCATGTTCGTGATCCTTGTGAAAAGAGCAGTACCTGCTTTTGTCTCATCCTTTCGGGTCTCCTTTCATCCTGATTGGTCAATTGACGTTCTCCCAATTCGCTATGTGTTTTAAGATGTCGGTCCGGTTTGTTTTTAGGGTTGTGTACGATTATACTCTTTCCTCATTATACTGGTTATTCGCTCATGACTGGGCCATGCCGATTGTGATTTCCTGGATTCCTGTTGGTTGGACTCAGTACGTCCGTCGTTCTGATGTTTCTTTGAATGACTGTGGTTCTCTCATGATCCATCATCTCGCCTTCTTTCATCTTTCCTTTCCCATTTCCTCGAGTTGTTCACCCTTTCCTGCTCATTCTTTCTCCTCGTAGCTTTCATTTCTTCAAGGGAGATTTCTGCGCTATTTTCAGCAAGATCGCCATGCCTTTTGGAGGCTCCAAGTTAAAGGCATCGAAGAAGGGGCCTCTCTTCAGTCCGGCAACGAAAGTTGCGGCGGATGTATTGTCGCTACATCCATTAATCATTGTTAACTCGTTGGTGAAGCGAGTGACATATTTCCGTATTGTTTCTTCAGGCTTTAGTCGAGTATGCAGGAGGTAGTGGGGTTTTTTCCTCATCCGCTGGCTCCCAATGAGTCTGGTAATGAAAGCGGTGGCTAGAGCCAGGAAAGATTCAATCGACCTCGGAGGTAGGTTATTGAACCAGTTCATTGTTGTGGACGTGAGGCTGATTGGGAACGTTCTGCACAGGATTGATTCTGTGGTTTCCTTTAGTGCCATCATGAGGTGGAGATGTTTTAGGTGATCCGTTTGAGTCGGTGGTACCATCGTACACTTCAAACTTTGGCAGAGTGAATTTTTTTGGCATTGCCTTCTTCATGAGTGCATCGAAAAATGGTGGCTTGTCTAACTTGTACAGTACGTTGGGATCTGTGACTCCAATCTTGAACGAAATTTCAACAATCGTTCTGCCGTACTGCGGAGGGGGAGCTCGCTGCTCTCGATGTTTCCTTGTTGGGGTTTTGCTAGGGCTTCGTGGCTTCCTTGAGTTCGGTCAGTTAAATTTTGTTGGGGCGGTACCGGAGCAGGATTGGCTGGCTGAACGCGTTCCTGGGTGATTTTCTCCAGCATCTTTGTCATATAATTCATATGGGCTATGAGTAAATCGACCCGAGGGTCCGTGTCAACGCCACCGGATGCTTGGGCTGTCTGGACTACTGCGTGTAGCGAATCTGCATTCTCGGATGCTATTGGTCCGGTGATCCGGGATGCTTATTCTCCCTGAGCTGTCGGTGATGCATCGGTGGGAGAGTTGTCGTGATCATTACTAGATTGAGGATCTGCAGACTGCATTATTTTCTCTGATGACTTGTTAATCTTTTGTCAGGTTGTGGTGAACTTTGTCACCGTGTGTTCTGTTTTTAAAAATGAAACTCGTCGTTCCCTACGGACTGTGCCAAACTGATGCGTCTAAAAATCGTCCTCCTGTGAGTTTGACCTGCAAAACAATTGTTGGACCGCCAATGACCACATTTTTTGTGGTCGAATGCATTCTGATACTTAAGTCAGTAACATGTTGGAAGAAGGATGTAAATCTTGACAAAACTCAGTTAAAGTTGCATACATGTGTCGAATGTTATCCTTACCTTTTATAATGGTCGTAGTTAACTTTCTGCGTGACTTAAGCATGTAAGGCGCAACAGAATGAATGTTTCTTGTAACAGTCTCCTCCTCAATGAAGATGTGTTCGTGGAGGCGTAACTCCCTCCACGACTCTTTTTTGGTGCAACATTTCTCTTCTTTATGAGATAACTCGTATTGGGCCTGAATTCGAGCTCTGATTTGCTTGGGCCCAGATTCAAGCCATGTTTGCGTTTCCTCATTGGCGAACCTCTTATGGGCTTTATTCTTCCTGGGTTTTATGAGTTGGCCCAATAGATTAGGCGTTGTATTCTCGTGATGGATTTTTATGCCATGTGTACGATCATATGATGATCGGTCTATTTTGATGTATCATCAGTATTCTCCTAAGACTCAAGCGATCGATCATAATAGTGGTGTGGTGGTGGTGATCTGTCAAGAAAAGGAATAGACAAGTAGTGGGTTTTGGTGCTTTGATCTATTCTGAACTAAGAAGGAGGGTAATCGGAGTGGTGGGGTGGTGGTGCTATGTTGAGAGGAGAGAGCTTGGTGATAAGAAGTGGTGCTCTCAAATCTACTCCAATCGTGATGAGTTGTGTTGCTCTGATTTGCTCCAATCATGAGTAGTGGTGTTATGCCTTGTTTGAGATTTTTTTACATTTTTTATCATTTCTTTAAACATAACCACAAACATCATTCACAAAAGGGGTAGAAGTGTAAAAAAACCCCAAACAAAACACAAAATATGCACCTAAACAAGGCAACCTAGAATTATCATTTGGGAAAAATAAGGGGAGAGTTTTGGGTCACGTGCAAAACATGGCCTAAATTGGTTTTTCTTTGTTTTGTTTAAATTAGTTGTTGGGATGGGTTTTAGGAACTAATGAACATCATCTCTTAAAAGTTTTGTGTCTATAATCAAGCTTATGACAATGATATGAGTATGGCATTTCCATACAAAATATAAATAGAGGATAAAATGCATAAACATGTTGCTGACATCCTGCACTTAGGTTATTGGAGAGTATCGTATTTGTATATTTTACCACTCGTGCACAACTATGACTTTTATTTATTTTCCTTCTGGCATGTCACCTAATCTTTCTACTCATGCCTAGATCAACACAAATTTTAGTGCACACCCAATAATTGTGTTCAGCAAAGTCAAATATTTGGCATAAACTTTGAATGCAGCTTGCACAAATATACTACAACAATAATAGATAAATAAATAAAATGGTGGAGGCTGGGTAGGGTAAAGCCGTAAAGGGAGCAATTCCACCATTATCATTCAACCATATCATTCTTCCTCGATTATGTTTAAGAGTGTCTAAAAATCGGATTATGTTATCCCAAACTCCAAACATAGAAATGTGAAAAAATCATACGTGAATAGATATAGATTACAAGAGAATGGGCAAATGGATGTTGTCAACTTCACTGAGACTATCTAGAGGATGCTTTTCGACAAAGACCCCTATTTCCAGTAAGGCCTAATTAAGCTTGAAGCTAAACTTCGGATAGCCTTTGAATTTTCGAAAGATATTAATAGTCCAAGCTCAAGTGGTCAAGTGGCGTTCTTAATGTAATGTAAAGGGGCAGCATTTGAATTTCTTCGTAATGTCAACACAAGAGCACTGAACCTATGTGCAACCATACACAGTAATTGCTCAAATCCATACAAGATCAAAATCACTAGTATCTGTATTTAATTGTGCCATTTTTTCTATCATTTCTATATATATATATATATATTTTTTTTTTTTTCTGTAACAAAAACTGTGAAAATACAAGTAAAATTAACTGAACATTACAAGCATCCAAAAGGCAGCTAAAATTGAGACCCCAAAACCAACACAAAATGAATCCAACCTTCCTTCCCTTCTCAACCTCTTTTCTCTCCTATCTCTGGTCCTTCTCAAGTACTCAATATACCTCTCTTTAGCTTCCTCTCTTCTTCCCTTCCTCCTCTGCCCCTTCTCCAACCCCTTCAACAGAATTCCCAAACTGTCCTTCCCTCTCAAATTAATCCCGTCCATATCCTCCACCTGCAAACTCAACTCCCTCACTTGCATCTCATCTCCTTCTTCACAATTCCCAAATGTTACAACTATTCCACACTGTACAAAATTATCCGTTTTGACTGCTAAGATTGTAGCAAACCGAACTTGTATTTCTCCGGTTAGCCAGTGGCGTTGCACCGAAACTGGCTTCCAGCTGGATAGGTTGGCTGCCTTCCGTCCTGTGGGATCGACTATTATCCAGCTCAAATTCAGGGAGTCCTCTAGATCCGTACATGTATCTTCTTTGTAACGTATGGGTGTAGGAACAACGTCTTTCGGGTCGAGAAGATCGACCCGAAACGGTGAACACTGGAACCAGCCCGTGGACGTCTCGGTTTCTTGAACCTTAGAGAAGATGAGCTTGTTCTTGTAGTGTAAATCAACAGCAGATATCAATTCATCAGTTGTTCGTGAAGGTGATGGAAATATTTCTTCAAGTGGTTCAACGTTGGATATCAATAAGGGGAAGGAGTCGGAGAAGAAAGAGTGCCAACCTTTGGGGAATTCTGCGATGAGTTCGCGCATTCGTAGGTTATCGACAGACGGCCAAGTGGAGTGGCAGATGTTTCGCCAGAGAGATTCTTCGGTTGATAGAGAATGGAGCTGGGAGGTGGTGCAGCTGGCCGAGGCTAGCGTTGGGCCATCGAGGCGGGTGAAGACGTGAGTGCGGAGAATGTCCGGATGGATCCTGGAGATCGTTACGGAGGCGTCTGAATCAAAATCGACGGCTGAGACTAGACTAGTCATCTTGCCAGACTTCGTCTTCATCATTCGGTGTTGTTTGTGTGTTTTGTCATTGAGGCACGGAGAATATTGGTTTTATAAGGTTGGGGTGAAGGGCATTTGGGGAATATTGAGATATTTTGACAATCTCATCTCCGAGTGAGAGTAGTTAGTTGGAGAGAAATGTTATGTCTGGTTGAACCCTTAATTCTACGGTACCAGACACCTGGACCAGTGCACCGTACTAGTGCTCCTGTTTGAAATGTGAAAATGAAAGATTAGGTCATCTAGAAGACTAAATGAATTTTATTATTAATTAATCAAGGTTATGTAAAACAAGTTGTTAATTTTATCTCATAACATAAAGTATTGGACTCTTTAATTTTCTTTTATTTATGTAAAAGATTGTATAATCGATTTATGAGACGACCTCATTGAAGCCAAATGGGTTCCGAAATTGATCACACCCACCTTCTTAAGCGAGCTCCCTTTTACTTCTGTTCGTTGTGAACAGTGTGAGGCCGTCATGAAACATTTTGGTTCATTTCTTATAAATTTGATCGAAAATACTAGAAAATTAGGTTTTACAATCAGGTTGACGTGATCTTGAAATAATGATGAAATTTTCAAAATGTTTGTGTATTTCAAAGTTGTAAAAAATTTGTCTGCTTGATTGCAACTTGTTTCCCTAATCTCACTCAAATTTGATAGTTTTAAGCAAGATTATAAGGTTTTTTCCCCCGCAATTTATACCTCAAATCGTATTGAAAACTCAAGAAAACAATGTAACACCATTTGATGTAATTCAGTCAGTGCTCCAACTATTTCATTTCACCTAATTTTTTGCACTTCATCTATCAGGATATTTTCAAGGAACTCATGTACTCAAATTGCTATTGCAAAGTGAGTATAAGTGATTGATTAAAATGTCATTTCTCTTATTCTTTTGAAGGAAATGGCGTCCTCAAATCGATGACATATATGATTGGATAAGCCTTATTATAATATCAGGTATAGTACACTTTGAAAGGAAATCACTCAAAGTGGCTAACATGTCATGTTTGAACTTAGCTAAAGACTTTTTGAAGATAACAAGTGATTAATGACCTTTCCTCAATAATGAAAGCCCTTTGATTAATGAACCTTTCAAATCATGGGTTCTAGTTATTTTCAGTCTCTTTTAAAAAAAAATGCAACTAGTATTTACATCCAAGATAATATTTCCTTTTTCATTTGGAACTATCTTAAACCCCGGACCCCTTCGATGTATCAAAGACATAGATAAGCTACAAACTCGCAACTCAGCATTCCGGAGCACAAAATCCTCCCATCACCCACCCGCCAACGTTGTTGTTTATGCATTCCATTCTCTCAAGCTGTTTCCAAATTATTTTTTACAGTAATACTATGAACAAACCAGCGAATGAGGCAATATCCAGTCAAATGAGGCAATATTGTATTAAAATGGTCTCCAGTTTGCGACTGATTGGTGACAGATACCATCACCTACAATATATTTTCTCCACATTGAGGGTCATCGTCGGATTAGATCATCAAAACAACTTTTGCTATTATTGCTTAGTTTTCTATAATTAAATCGAAAATCTGCCTTAGAGTCTACTTAGCTCACAATAAAAAATAGTTTAGGTTTTGTTTGGAAGTGATTATTATAATTCATCGTGATTTATTTAACAACCGGCTCTCGTTGGATTAATACGTCAGATCTAAATGGGGTCATTATCGAGTAATTGAATAATTTATGAGGGTCCGACGCCAAAATTTTTTGACTATATAATAATTATTATAAAAAATGCAGATTTTCTTGGAAACCAGTTTTTTCTTGAATGTCTGACTCTATCCATCAGGTCTTTTAAAAATTTGGTCTTCAATATGACTCTATATGGGCTGAAATTCATTGTGTGAAATTACGCAGTCTGTGCAATTTGAGATCAACTGGATAAGTCCTCTGACTAAGCTCTCTTGTTTAAGACAGAGGCAGCTTAACGGTTTCGCTCTTTGAGGATAAGCTATGGTTTCTACTGGTGTTTCTTGACTAGTTCCTAAACATAGTAGATTAGTAGTGAGATGAATATGAAGCCATGGGATTATATGCGAAGTACTCTTTTTAAGCGCGTGGAAGAGCCAAGGCCAGCCCATCCTAATTGAGGCCTTCTGTATCGAAACCCTGTAATGAAAATGAAAGGGTTTATTACAATTGTTGAAGTACTCTTTTTAAGCGCGTGGAAGAGCCAAGGCCAGCCCATCCTAATTGAGGCCTTCTGTACCGAAAACCTGTAATGAAAATGAAAGGGTTTATTACAATTGTTATATTGAACTAGCCACTTGCATATGCGTTACAAATTGCCTCGTATTCTCAAGTGGTATGATAAATTTAGTTTATTATTATTTATTCATAAGTGTAAATGATACATCAAATAATACTATCATCAAGATCATATACGCGGCAAAAATTATTTATCATGAGGATAAAATATTTTAAGTCCAAACCAACTCACAAAGCCTAAAAATAGCGGATATAATCATTAAAGCCTAAAAATGGTCCGTCATAATAGATCATAGTCAAATGTCCAAATCCAGACTCAACAAAACTCTTCTTTAAAGAGAATGAACGTTATAAATAAAAAGAATTGTGGAGGGAGTTATTCCCTCAGAGACGTATCTTCATAAAGGAAGAGACTGTAAAGTCTCCCCTCGTTAAGTTTTGCATTCATAAGTCACACAGAGAATTAATAATGATCATTATATAAGGTAAAGAGAACATTTAACAAATTTATGCAATTTTAACTGGGTTCTGTCTAGATTAATCTCCATCTCCAATAAATTTACTGACTTAAGCATCGGAATGCCTTCGATCACCAAAAAAATGATTTTCGGCAATCTAACCAAATTTCTAAGAGACATGATTTGAACGTATCAAGTGTGATAAAATTTAAAAATAGCTTTTGCGTTGCATGTTGCATCTTGCATACTGTGGTTGTTTAGCTATTTCAAAGCTCATTTTCTATTCACAGACCGACCATGACAAAGCTTAATAAAGTTAGACAATTGTGGATTCAAAGGATTTTGGAGAGACCATATATTCTGCACAATTAAGTCATGCAAATTGTGTTTGTATTATTTGAATGCACATATGATCTTGTGTGAATCCAATAATGGTTCAAAATTGTTGAATATCAAATATTTGACTAATTATACACATATTCTGGAAGATTTCTTCTTCTCTGTTGTCAGGATGAGAAGGGGCAAGGGTGGAGGATGATAAAAATAAAAGCAACGTGGTTTTCACTGAAATGGAGGTATTATCATGACATGAACCAATAAATGATGTTAGTTCCAATTTTAATGGTATTTGCAGTACGTGTTCGTATCGCGATCAACTGCAATCCAGACTGTCCAGTGCAACTGTAAGAGGTACCATTGAGCAAGAGACCTGCGTGACACAATTTTCAGACTATTATGACGATGGCAATGATACGTATAACATGTATTGATCTTTAGACTACAATGACGGGATTATGATAGGAAGAAACAAAAATGAAATTGAAGTTATTCCAATTTTAGAAGAGGTGGTATTCAATTGTGAATTTTGAAGGATTTTAAAATTCAATGGTATTCAATTAAAGATTTAAAATAATACATGTAAATCTAGAGATTTTTAAATACGAATTTTAAAGGATTGTTTTAAAATCTATTTATAATCAGTGGTATTCAATTCATGTTTTTCAAAAGTCCACCAAAATCACGGGGTATTCAAAAAGTGGTGAATTTTAATGGATTTGTTAAAGTTGTGAATTTTGAATGATTTGTGAGTAAAAAATATATATAACAAGAGTCATTCCAAATCCAACATTCCCCCATCATATTTCAATGGATATGTGTGGGTCATTGTTAAATAACACCCCAATTTTCACTGAAGGACACCACCACCCCATTTTTTTTGAATCCGCTGAAAGACACCACCACCTTCTCTTCTCCACATTCTCTTTTCTCTTCACGGGAGCAGCACCACCTCGCCCCACAACTTTCGGCCACACCACCACGCCATAACACCGTTGGCTGCATCACCACCCGCATTTCCTCTTCTCCTTTGTTCTTGTTCTTATTTTTTGTTATTATTATTATTCTTCTTCTCATTTTCTTCCTCTTATTTTTTCCTTTTCTTGTCCTCTATTTCTTTTCATCTTTGTTTTTTGTTATTTTTTTTTTCCTTGTTTTCTCTCTGTTTTTTTTTCTTCTTCTATTTTTTTTCCTTTTTTTTTCTTTTTCTCCCATGTTTTTTTTTTCTCCTTCGCCCTTGCGAATGTTCTCCACTTGCCAGAACCTTCGCGAGGGAAAATATAAGAAGATAAGAGAAAAAGAAAAAATATATATAGAAAAACGTGGTGAATGAGAAGAAAAAAAGAAATAATAAGAGGTAAGGGGGTAAGAGGAGGTGGGATGAAAGGTGGCGGTGATGATTGATGGAGGAGAAATGAAGAGAAGATAAGGGAGTTTAGGGTTTTTTTTGTTTATATTGATAATATCCTTTAGCAGGTGGGGGTGTCATTCAGAAAGGTGGTGGTGTCCTTCAGCAAAAATGCTGATGTTATTTAACAATAGTCGTATTGGTTTCTCTCACTCCTTCCCCTCTTTTTCTCTCTCCTCCCTCTCTCCCTCTCTTCTTCTAGGGTTCTTGTAGGCAATGGTAAATCGTTGGTATGGGCAATGTTTCAGTCTGCTGTCCATTTCAACTATAGATTAAGTTCATGTGTACCATCAACGAAGAATTATGCAAACGAATTCACACTTAGAAATATGATGGTGATAGTGATGACACTAGTAACAAATATATAATGATTATGACAATCACTATTCCTTAACATATATATATTGACAATCACAACATATTCACCCATATAATCAAGGCTCCACTTGGTACACTGTAAAATAATGTTTTTTCGCAAATTGATGCAGATGCATTCACTACAACAGATTCGTTTTTACCGGTGCTTTTTAAAGCGCCGGTTTAGATCATAGACGACATTTTATAAAGCGCCGCCAAAGCACCGGTAAAGGTCTGTGCCATGAAAAGATTACCGGCGCTTTAAGTGAAGCGCCGGACAGGCTTATATAAGCGCCGCCAAAGAGATGTATATGTAAATTCCAACGCCGTATTTATACCCTTTTAATGGCGCTATAAAGCGCCAGTAAAGACTTTTTTTCGACGCTTTTAAAGCACCGGTTATGTTAACAAACCTGTATTAAAACCTTTTTAATGGCGATTGAAAGCGCCGCAAAAGACTGTTTTGGCGACGCTTGCAAAGCGTCGGTTGTGCTAACACTTTTTACCGACACTTTAAAAGCGCCGGTTCTGTTAGCATATTTGGAAAAAAAATCAATTTTCAGGCACCTCAACTTGCATCAATAAAAAATAAAAACCTGTCATTGGGACGGAAAAATAGACAGTGAATTTTTAATATACACAAAAAAATATACAATCTACGCGGCACGTGCATAAAGTTCCCTCGTCAATTCAACATCATTTACAAACTTCACCTAATTAAATAAGTCACTTCAATTGCCGAAAGATGGCAACATTTTCTAGCCACTGATTTGCAAACTCTGTCAGACTCCATGTGAAAGTGCTTCAAGGAATGCATAAACTCCATCCTTGATGTTCATCAACGTTTCATGCTTTCCTTTTTTCAGCGATGAGACCATTTTTTACCACTGCAATCAGATCAACATTCTGAATAGTAATAGTCAGCTCCACCATGACTCGGTCCAATGCATCTTGAACCACTCGTTCAGATTCAGCATTAAGCGCACTCGTGGCCTCGTCTAATAGTATAATCTTGGGTCCTTTAATTAGAATCTGGTGCATATGAGCTCACTTGAGAAATCACTATGTCAACCATAGTTAGAGTAAGAAGACCTGCAAGGCAGACAACAAAGACAGACCAATGATGATCAAATAATTCGGATCAGAAGACAAAGTTATGCGAATTGATCACTGAATATGCATATTTGGCCTTCTGCAACATCCTGTCTGACATGATGGCTGACAAGTGATTCACATTCCTATAAGGGATGCTTGTTCTTAATAAAACCGATGTCTATAAAGTTGAGAAAACATCTCAAAATAAACAGTACTAAACATGGTGTTCGCTAACTAATCAAGAATGAAATGCTCATTTGATCTTCAATTACCATCAAGAGACTCATCATTTTGTTATCTCTCATATTCTGCTTTCAGATCTAGATTATATTCTGTTTTCAGATCTAGATAATGTCACAATGATCTCATTAACATCAGCAAAAAGTGTTATTCATAAAATTCTTCAAGCCTTTTCATATAATCCTTACACCGGCCTTTTACTTATTGAAAAAAGACATTGTGTGAACTAGACCAGAATTAAAAGTATGTTGAGGCATCTTATCGTAGTTAAAACTTGGACTTAAAGTTACAACTTTCGACTTGGAGTTGATCGAGTTGTCAAAAACGATTATTAAATAAAGCTAATGCATGTGTATTGAAATTGCATTATAATTACAACACTGAAACAGTTGAAGGCGATTGCAGATGGAGTAATCACAAAGGATCATCTGTACTTATATATCAAACAACAGAATCATGATCACCGCTATTAGACACACAAAGTAGGGAGTGATTACCTCATAAAGTTTGCCGGACAAGATCCCCATATGATGAAAACATTTAATTCTTGAATTATACTCCAAATCATAATTGGCACCCGGGTTCCCAAGCAAGTACCTCTACATCAAATTTGCACATTGAATGTCGTTTAAAATGTGTCTGGCAAAAAAGCTCGGAACCTTGACATGCATAAAGTTCTGTAACAAAATCAATTACCTTAAGGTTGATGAGCGGTTCAAACTGAGCTTCAATACCTATAGTGTGCACCATGGAAACGTTAGAAGTTGTTAAACATAATGTAAAGATCGGAGAACTATCCGAATAGCAAACCAACAATATACTTCATGTGAGATTGAATTATCGATTGAAATAAAAGTTTTAGACATTACCATCTAATTTATGTTGAACAATAGCAGGAATCACTGTGCCAGAATATGATCTAGATTATATTATCATTGAAGTCTAACCTTAAGGTCAATGAATTAGTTGGGTTGTGTCATTTTCACTGCATATTTTTCCTTTTTTGTACTTTTCCTTGTTTTAATTAATCCTTTGTTTGTGATTTTCCTTCCATTTACTCGACCCATTGGTGCGTATTCCTCCTTTTCTAGTACTAACATTCTCAATTTGGTCAATAAAAGGTAAAATAAATACGTTATAAATACTAGTCAACTCCTAGGATAGTAACTCAGGCGAGATTTGGATTGTCCTAGAAAAGTTCACTTAATAATTGTATATTCCAAGTAAAGAGAACGAGTGCAAATATTTCACATATAAATTGCAACACACCTTGAAGAAGCATGCAATCAAATCACAAGGCAAGTAAACTGAATGAAGTAGTCAACTCTTACCCGACAGTGCTTTCCATCCTGATATCTTGTTGCTGCCATGGGCGGATCTACCCTTTGGCTAAGGGGGTCAATTACCCTCCTTATCTTTTTGAAAAATTTCACTAAATTACTCATATTTTTTTATATTGCCCCCCTTTAAAAGTTTAGGTTGTCCCCTTTTGTATACAATCTTGGCTCTTAACTCCACTAAAAATTAAATTATGAATTATTTTAAAAGTTTAGGTTCTTCCCCCCCCCCCCTTTCTATACAAATATCTGCTATCGATATATTCACGTTTTAGGGTTCGATATAGCCAACTGTTAAGAAGTTGAGCGAATTGGGAGTGAAAATATAAGAGTGAAATGAGAAGCAGAGTTGAGAGATTACAGAGTGAGAGAGAGTTTGTGAGGGAGAGAAAATATAATAGAAGGAGAAGAGGAGAGAGTCAGAGGGTGGGTTTGTTGGGAGTTAAAAAAGAAAAAAAAAAATTTCGTTTAGTTTAGAAAACCATGTTCAGGGGTAAGTTGGTCTTTTCAAATTTTTTTTGCCCCCCTTTGTCAGCAATCCTGGCTCTGCCCCTGGTTGCTGCCCTTGATAGTCTATATCGTATATATCCTTTCTGATCTAGCCTATCAATAATAGGCTCAACATACTGCATCAAATCCACAATCAAAAGAAAATGTTGTTTAGTACTTATAGAAAGCTATACCCACTTCACATGAAGCAACAAGACAACCTACCATGGCCATCTGGTCGACCCGGTTTATGTTTGTGTTTGTAAGAAAAACTGCTAGATCGATCATCTCGGATGTATAGGCTTTCCAAATTTTCTATCAATAAAATCACCACTACTTCAAACAAATTTAGGATGCATTGGTTGACAATCTCTTAACATACAAATTTCTGATTGTAGTCTTGTAGATGTAGATTAGTTGTGCTTAAAAAAACTTTCCAGAGAAATTTATCGATTTCTGTCATTTTCACACATACTATATAAGCAAATTCACCATAGCATAGGGGCGTATGGTGATCCATCCTGCACTTAAATTCTTCATTTACTTTTCAATTACATAGTAGTAAATTGGTGATCATTTATTTTTCGCATTATTAGTACGTAACAATTCAATTTGGTTTGTTGTTTCAAGTTTTCAACAATCAGTAATCTTGGTGCACTAACATGTTTCCTATGCTTTTTGTTTATATTATATAAGCTAAAAATCGAAAAATGTCAGGGTCGGTTTTATTTGGAAAGATTGAATATTGATTGAAATCCATTAACATATTCACCAAAAAATATTACAAAAACTAAAAAAATCATAAAGAGGGTTAACTTTTCAGTTCATAATTGGATTGACAAGCTCAATGAACAAATCATGCACCTTCAGCTCATAATATTTGACGCTGCAATTAAGAACAAGTTATGATCTGGAAAGAATGATGAAATCCCCGAAGATTTTATGTGTATCTCAAAATTGTAAAAAACTCCTCTAACGATGCCACATCATCATGGTTACGAAACATGTTTACAAAACATGGTTTCCTAGCCTCACTCATATCTATATAGTATTTGACTAAGGTACGTACAACCCACTGATGCCAACATCCCACTTTGGACTAAAATCTTCTTGAAGATTATCAAACTACAAAGTGGGTTGGTAAAATGAGTCAATAGTTATTTTGAAAAAAAATGTTTTCAAAATTGTGGTTAGTTCCTTGTTTAATCATTCAGTTTATAATATCTGCATTTGAAGGACTTGACTTAGGTAGACTCAGAATGTAGTGTACGTTATGGAATTCTCTACCCACCGGTAATGATGTAGTATATATTGACTGGAAATTAGTGTTGTGCTTTGAAAATTAAGAAAATAATCTGTCGTGTGCGCATAACTATTACAATTGTTATATTGTACTGGCCGCTTGCATATGCGTTACAAACTGCCTCATATTCTCAAGTGGTTTGATAAATTTAGTTTATTATTATTTATTCATAAGTGTAAACGATACATCAAATAAGACTATCATTAGGATCATATACGCGGCAAAATTATTTATCATGAGGATAAAGTATTTTAAGTCCGAACCAACTCACAAAGCCTAAAAATGGCGGATACAATCATTAAAGCCTAAAAATGGTCCGTCATAATAGATCATAGTCAGATGTCCAAATCCAGACTCAACAAAACTCTTCTTTAAAGAGAATGAACGTTATAAATAAAAAGAGTTGTGAAGGGAGTTATTCCTTCAAAGACATATCTTCATAAATGATAAAACTGTAAAGTCTCCTCTTGTTAAGTTTCGCATGCTTAAGTCACGCAGATAATTAATAATGACCACTATATAAGGTAAAAGGAACATTCAACAAAGGTATACAATTTTAACTGGATTTGTTCAGATTAATCTCCATCTCTAACAAATTTACTGATTTAAGCATCGGAATGCTTTCGATCACCAAAAAAATGATTTTTAGCAATCTAACATTTATTTTATAGGTCAAATTTCTAAGAGACATGATTTGAACGCACCAAGTGTGATAAAATTTAAAAATAGCTTTTGCTTTGCATCTTGCATACTGTGGTTGTTTAGCTATTTCAAAGCTCATTTTCTATTCACAGACCGACCATGACAAAGCTTAATAAAGTTAGACAATTGTGGATTCAAAGGATTTTGGAGAGACCATATATTCTGCACAATTAAGTTATGCAAATTGTGTTTGTATTATTCAAAATTGTTGAATATCAAATATTTGACTAATTATACACATATTCTGGAAGATTTCTTCTTCCCTGTTGTGAGGATGAGAAGGGGCAAGGGTGGAGGGTGTCAAAGTCTCAAGCAAACGGATGATAAAAATAAAAGCAACATGGTTTTCACTGAAATGGAGGTATTATCATGACAGGAACCAATAAATGATGTTAGTTCCAATTTTAATGGTATTTGCAGTACGTGTTCGTATCGCGATCAACTGCAATCCAGACTGTCCAGTGCAACTGTAAGAGGTACCATTGAGCAAGAGACCTGCGTGACACAAATTTTTCAGACTATTATGACGATGGCAATGATACTTATAACATGTATTCATCTTTAGACTACAATGACGGGATTATGATAAGAAGAAACAAAAATGAAATTGAAGTTATTCCAATTTTAGAAGGTGGTATTCAATTGTGAATTTTAATGGATTTTGAAGGATTTTAAAATTCAGTGGTATTCAATTAAAGATTTAAAATAATACATGCAAATTTAGAGATTTTCAAATACGAATTTTAAATGATTGTTTTAAAATTTATCAAAATCAGGGGTATTCAATTCATGTTTTTCAAAAGTCCACCAAAATCACGGGGTATTCAAGAAGTGGTGAATTTTAATGGATTTGTTAAAGTTGTGGATTTTGAAGGATTTGTGAGTAAAAAATATATATAACAAGAGTCATTCCAAATCCAACATTCCCCCCCCCCCCCCTCTCATATTTCATTGGAGTTGTGTTAGCCATTGTCAACCTCGCCCCACAACTTTCGGCCACACCACCACGCCATACCACCGCTGGCTGCACCACCACCTGCATTTCCTCTTCTCATTTGTTCTTGTTTTTATTTTTATTTTTATTATTCTTATTTTCTTCCTCTTATTTTCTCTTTTTATTGTCCTATCTTTCTTTTCATCTTTGTTTTTTGTTTTTTTCCCTTCTTTTCTCTCTGTTTTTTTTTTCTTCTTCTTATTCTTTTATTTTTACTCTTTTTTTTTTCTTCTTCCTCCATGTTTTTTTCTCCTTCGCCCTTGCGGAGATTCCCCACTTGCCAGAATCTTCGCAAGGGCAAAAAAAAGAAGAAAAATAAAAAGAGAGGGTAAAAAGAAAAAAAATAGAAAAAAAAAAGTAGAGAAGGATAAGAAAAAAAAGTGAGGGGGAGAGAGGAGGTGGGATGAAAGGTGGCGGTGATGATTGATGGAAAAGAAAAGGAGATAGGATAAGGGAGTTTAGGGTTTTTTTTGTTTATATTGATAGTATCATTCAGCAGGTGGCGGTGTCATTCCGAAAGGTGGTGGTGTCCTTCATAAAGTAAGGGGGTTGGTGGTGTCCTTCAGCAGAAATGGTGGTGTTATTTAGCAATAGTCGTATTGGTTTCTCTCACTCCTTCCCTTTTTTTCTCTCCCCTTCCTCTCTCTCTTCTTCTACGGTTCTTGTAGGCAATGGTAAATCGTTGGTATGGGCAATGTTTTAGTTTGTTGTCCATTTCAACTATAAATTAAATTCATGTGTGTGTATATATATATATATTGACAATCACAACAAATTCACCCATGTAATCAAGGCTCCATTTGGTACACTGTAAAATAATGTTTTTCGCAAATTGATGCAAATGCATTAGTTTGCAACTTTGCATTGTATTAGTTTGTAATGCATTACTTTACGGACACTTGGTAGTAACTAAAGAAAGTCAATGCAAATCCGACACATGATTGTGTGGTGATGTTGATGATGGTAGTAGTTGTAGTTGTGGCATGGTCATGGTGGCAGTGATTGTGATAGCGAATATGGACAATGATCGTGGTGGTTGTTAAAACAGTTACAAACACCGTCTTTAGCAGCAGGTAGAGAACCCAGAGTTAGATGTGCACCGCTTAAATTTGGCTATGAGGAGAGCGTAACTTGTACATTCTTAGTTCTTGATGGGTATGATGATGTTCCTAACACATATATGCAAGTTTTGCGAAGTGTTCATAAAGAGGAGTGAAATGAAGCCTTAGATGAAGATAAAATAATCATACGCTAAAGGGAAGAACTAGGGGTGGGCACGGGACGGGATGGGACGAGATATGCCCATCCCTATCCCATCCCGTTCATACGGGATCGGGACGGGATGGGAAAAATCTCATCCCGACCTCATCCCATCCCAAACGGGTTCGGGACGGGACGAGATCAGCGTGCTAATCTGGACATATCAAATAGAAGCCTGGACTGCTGGAAGCCTGCTGCTGCTGGAAGCCTGCTGGAAGGCCTGGGAAGCCTGCTAGAAGCCTGTTGGAAGCCTGGGCCTGCTGGAAGGCCTGCTGGAAGCCTGTTGGAAGGCCTGCTAGAAGGCCTGGGCCTGTTGGAAGCCTGCTGGAAGGCCTGCTGCAGCTGGAAGCCTGAACATTTTATGCAAATGTTCATAAAATAAATAAATAAGTAAATAAAAATATTAATAATTAATATTAAAAAATTAGTTCGGGACGGGACGGGATTGGCGGGATTGAAAATCTTCATCCCATCCCATTCTAGATCGGGACGGGACGGGATCAGGATGAAATTATTCAATCCCATTAAAACCCAAAAAAATCGGGACGGGACGAGACGAGATCGGGACGGGAACGGGATCGCGGGATGGGATGCCCACCCCTAGGAAGAAGCCGATTGGGTGTAAGTGGGTTTTCACAGTGAAATACGAGATTTCAGATTCCAAGGTACTTGTACAAGTATACGATACAAGACAAGATTGGTGGCTAAAGGATATGCACAACAAGTTCTCTCCGATGGTGAAACACACTTTTATCCGAGTCCTTTTGGCTTTAGCAGCGAAACTTGACTTAGAGCTCGAGCAACTTGATGTCAAGACTGCTTTCTTGCGTGGAGATTTTGGAAGATAACATATACATGTCTCAGCCCGACAATTATGTTGTTGTTAGTGAGGAAGAAAATGTATGCAAACTGAATAAGTCATTGTATGGGTTGAAGCAATCTTCAAGGCAGTGGTATATGAGGTTTGATACTTTTATGATTGAGCAGAGATATGCGAAGAGTTAGTATGATCATTGTGTATTCACATAAAAACTCAAGGATGAGTCTTTCGTGTTTATCTTACTTTATGTTGATGACATGCTCATTACTGCGAAGAATATGGAAGAAATTGATAAATTGAAGTAGAAACTTAGCATGGAGTTTGAGATGAAATATCTTGATTCAACGAAGAATATACTTGGGATGGAAATAGTGAGAGATATGAATAATGACAGACTGACATTGTCACAGAGACAATACTTAGAGAATGTTATTCATCGTTTTGACATGGATATGTCTAAGCCTATAAGTACTCATTTGGCTGCTTACTTTAAGCTCTCGGATAAGTTTTCCCCTATCACAGAGGATGAGAGGGAATGCATGTCACAAGTTCCCTATGCTAGTGCAGTTGATAGTCTTATGTATGTCATGATTTGCAGACGTTCGGATATCGCTCATGCAGTCAGTTTGGGTAGTAGGTTTATGTCAAACCCGAGAAAACAACATTGGCAGACAGTAGGGGTGGGCAATGTCGATTCAGTTCAATTTTTAGACCCGAACCGATTTTATTCGATTTGCCTAAAACCTAAATCGAAACCAAATTTTTTATTTGTAAATTGATGAAAATCGGTTGAACCGAATTTCAGATCGGTTCGGTTCGGTTGGGCCGAAAGATATCGAAGCAACAAATAAAGCAAGATATCGAAGGAACAAACAATATATCAAAAGAGAGAAATTGAACCACAAAAAAACAGATCAAACCACAACAAGATAAATCCAACAATAAACAAGATAGATGAAATTGAAAAGAGATAAGAAGAAGAAAAAGAAATCGAACAGAGGGTGTAGATCTTTAGTGCAAACAAGATGATCTTTAGTGCAACAGGGTGTTGGAGTCTCAGATGATCAGATCGAAAAAAGAAGATTTAGGTTTAGGGTTTTGCGGCCGTTTGGGTTTGAGAGTGAAAGAGAAAAATTGAGAGATAAAGAATTGTGTGCGTTTTGAGTTTTTATTTTTGGGAGTGATTCAGGGCATTTGTTGCACCAATCATGTATTGACACCTACCTATTTTCGTATTTATATATATATGTCTAACTAATTTGTCGATTCGATTTTAATCGGTCGGTTCATAACCGTAGATCGATTCTGAACCGTTTATAACCGGTTTTCGGTTCGGTTTAAATGATTTTCTTTCCATTCATATTTCAGTTCGATCATCAAACTGAAATTAAAAATCGGTTCGGTCAGTTAACGACATTTAAATTGGTTTTTGCTTACCCCTAACAGACAATGAAGTGGATATTGAGATATCTTCGGGGTACGTTGGATGTTGTTTTAGTATACGATATAGGAGATATGTCAAATATGACCCGAGGTTATGCTGATTCGGATTATGCTAGTGATCTTGATAGGCGTCGATTAACTACAGGTTATTATCTTACATTGGCGATGGGTCCGGTGAGCTGGAAGTCTCAGTTATAGTCTACACAATTGTGTTTGTCTACTATTGAAGCAAAATACATGGATCTATAATAAGCGCCGAAGGAAGCCATTTGACTTCGAGGCTTGGTTAGTGATTTGGGTATTACTCAGGATGAGGTGACAATGTTATGTGACAGTCAGAGTGCTATCCATTTGGCGAATAACCAGGTTCATCATGCCCGAACGAAACGCATTGATGCCCGGTATCATTTTCTTAGGGATGTCATCGAAGATGGCGAGGTTCTATTGGAGAAGGTGAGTACTCAAGACAATCCAGCTGATATGTTGACAAAAGCGGTTATAAGGATAAAGTTTGAGCATTGTCTCAACTTGATCAGACTCTCTCAGTGTTGATGCCCCAAAGGGGGCAGGGCCCTTAGGGGCATGACGATGATTCTCGTAAACGAGAAATGGGTATTGGCGATATTTCATGCCAAGGTGGAGATACTTATGTGGTTGTTTGTGATACTTGTGTGATGACTTGAAATTGTTCGCCAAGGTGGAGATTGTGAAATCATGACTCAACTTATGAGTCAGACATGGACACAAAGTACTTTATATTTGTGGCTCACAATTTATAAGGGATTCAAAGTCCTCTGCACACAGTGATTCCCAATTAAGTGAAACTCACAAAGAGTTGAACTCCCAATTATATGGGAAGTGTTTGACAAGGATGCAAGTCCTCTTATCTATTAAATAACAAACATACACAACGTGGAAAATAAGGCAACATACAGAGTCGTAGTCCATAGAGTAGGCAAAGCCGAACTACGTTAAATTTTTGGCGTGATCTCTATTTTCTGCTATTATTTATTACTTGTTTCATAGCATAGTTTTCAGTCATTCACTTTCACCAATTAGATCTTGGCCCTGTGTTTAGTTTACTTGTAGCAGTTAGCTTTAGGTTGATTGTTTCAGATATTTACTATAAACCAAACAACAATTTATTGCCAAAAATGCTTTGAGCTTTAGCAATAGTCTATTCAAGGCAAATTTTAGGAGGTTTACATCACTTAGAACCAGTGTCGACTTAGTAATGAAATTTGTACACGTCTAACTTTGCTCGATTAAGTATAAAAGAGAACTTACTAATCTGAATGGTGACTATCTCGATTCAACTCAATATATACCATTTTCTTCCCATCAAATCGGACCTTATTTCTGCTCCACCCAGTGAATATCATAGCATAAAAGAGATATAAAGGTGAGCAAGAAGAACGAGTTACGTGACTGGCTCGCACACCACGTCTATACATAAAACAACATCCACTTATTGCATTCGGCTTTCTTTGGCTTCTCCTCTCACTCACCCACCGACTGAACCATTTCCCACTTTTCCCCCTCCCTTTTCTGAAAATTCCATCAATCTCCCCCTGTTCAACTTATCCAGCCAATCTCCCTCTCTCCCTCCCTTCAACACTGCTTCATTAACAAACTCTGAACAGACTTTATCTCCCGCTCCTCGTCAATGTCCATCAAATTGCCGCATCAGAACTTCATTCCCACCAGGTAATTCGCCTTTCTCATCCCAAAGTAATTTTCTTGGTATCGGCTAGGGTTTTAGTTGAACGTTGATTGATTTAGTTTGAATTTCGATCTCATTTCGATGTTTGGTTGTTGAGTATATTTGATTTAGATAATTAGTTATGTGGTGGAGCATTAGTTGAGGTTAGTTAAGGTAGAATGCAATAACCAGATTGTGTCGTTAAGTTCACATAGACATTTAGTCAGTAATTTGGATTGCAATATCGGTTTATCACTTTCTAGTGGTTTTAGTGAAAATTTTACGAATTTCTGAGCAAATTCATATTGAAAACAAAGAGAAAAAGGGTGGGTTGAAGGGCAGGTGATGGCTGATTAATGTTATGAAGCCCAAACAGTCAATGGGATCAGAAAGGTGTTTCAAAGTTGACATCCTCGTCGGCCCACTCTATCAATTCTAAGCTGATGGTATCCCTCTCCTCTTAGGTAGTTTCACTCAACGATTGGCAATCAATTACCATGCCCACATATGATACAAACTCATTTTAGTACAGCCTCTAGGTTGCCCCTCTTGGGACACAAACTGATGTTCAGAATGAGCCAATGCTGCCCCAAAGCTTATCCTACATTCTTAAGGTATATTAAACTTATCAACTGATAGAATTGAAATAGAAGTTGAAGTACAATAAATATGAATCTGTATATTTTGGTTTCTTCTATTTGAATTGGATTCAAATTCCGATGAATGCTCTACATTAATATTCCACTTGAATATGATCAACCCTTCGATATCAAGTAAAGCCTAATTCCTCTAAAATGCATTTAATGCAAAGTAACCTTCTCCAAGGTGTCCTACAGTCTACTGCCTATTTGTCAAGACATAATATACAAGAGACCTTGTTTTGACATGGACATTGTGTATTCTCATTGTCAGTGACTTATACACTGTCAATAGAGGTGATGGCTTCTTGTATTTGTATCCAATGGCATGATTTTGTTTGCATGTCTATTATTTATTGTTCTCCATATTATTCTAGGGGTCATGTATGTCGATGAGCGGGTTTCTGTGAGAGATGGATGAGGTGAGTCAGGACTTGTTTGTTGACAATGCATTTCTCGATTTTGATTGGTGGCTCCTCGGTGGGCTTCTTCAAAAACTCAAGGAGTATTTATCAGGTGATCCAATATTCCAATGTGCCTGTTTTTGTTTGCTATAGTGGTAGAGGTGCTTAGCATTTTGATCACCACCTCTTTGGAGACACGAGTGTTATCCGTTGTTCTGGCATTCCTTGTAGGGTTGAGAGGACCATGTTAAGTTTACTCATTCTTCATAAACGATGAGATCTCGGGTGGAAAAGATGAAGTATTATTTATGAATTCTTAAGTATGTTCTAGTTTGAAGATTAGTTTTGCTAAAGTGAGGTATATCATATATGATATTTGTGAAGGAGCTACTAGTTGGAAGGGAGCTGAAGTGTTTTGTGTCAGAGCATGAATTATCAACTATATATTTTGGTATTTCCGTTAGGTGCTACGAACAAGAAGGAGCACTTATGAGCTTTGTTGGTGGAGATTGGTAAATGGTAACAGACTTGTTACTTGGAAGGCCAAATTATTTTAGAAAGATGGCAGGCTGGTGCTCATTAGGAGCACCATAGCTAATATTTCAAACTTATTACACATTATACATTTGAGACTTCCATTGGGTGCTAAGAACAAGAGTTAGCATTATGGGATTAAGTGGTGGAAATGTTGCAAAGAGACTTGTTATCTAGATGGCCGAATTATTATTGAAAGGTGGTAAGTTTGTGCCTACTAGAAGTGCTTTAACTAATATTCCAATTTATTATGTCACTTTTCTGCATACAGGCTTCTATAGTTAAAATGATTGAGAACTTTCTGTGGTGTTGGGAGAAAGAAAAGAGGTTTTATACATTAAACTGGGAATTGCATGTATGCTAGAGGAGGTTGGTGGTTTGGAAACTTGCCCCCCTTTAATTAATGAATAGAGTGTTGTTGTACAAATGGCTGCGAAGATATGGCACACAAAGCGGGTTGTTGTGGAAAGAAGTACATAAAGCCAAGTACAACCAAACTGGCATAGATTATCTTCCCAGGCATTTTGTGACTTCCTACTGTACCCGTACTTGGAGATATATAAGAATAATTTTGCGTGTGGCATTGAGGTCTAGTTAGGGAGAGGTGACGAGGTTAATTTTTGGGATTATGTTTGGGCATGAGACATAGCTTTTAGAAATAGATTTCTAGATTTTTCGGAGAGCAACTAACCAATTGTGACTTACTATAGATTCCTCATTGATCAAATGGAAATAATTAGGGGAAGAAGGGCCCATTGGCAATGAATGGGAATATAGAAAAATTGAAAGTAGAAAGGATTTTTTGGTTAGACGCATGGAATTAGCTAAGTATTTTATTCGAACAAACATAGACCCAGAACGTATGGTTTTGTGCCTATTATCAGTTGATCCTCTCGAATTGAGACCAATCATTCAGATAGAGGGGGTAAACTAATGAGTTCTGATTTTAATGAACTCTGCAGAAGAGTTATTTATTGGAACAATACTCTTAGCGATCTATTAACAACAAGCGGATCTATATCGGGGGAATTGGTAATGTGTGAGGAGAAATCAATACAAGAAGCCGCCGCATGCGAGAAGAAGCAGGGAAAGGTTGTTGAGTTTGGTAGCCTGGTCTGGTCAATGGATCCATTAATTGGGTCTTTCATCTTCATGGGGTGGGTCTTTCTATGGCCGAATTGGATTTTATAGATTTCTCTGATATCTTGGGTATTAGGGGTGTGCAATTAAAACCAAAAAATCGGCCCGGCCCGGGAACCGGATTGAGCAGGCCGGTTCTGTCCGGGTTTTTATTGTTATTTAGTTTTTAGTCCTAAAGCCCGACTCGGCCCAGAATGCTAAGTCTGGTTGTCGGTTCCTATTTCCAGAACCCGATGGTTACTCGGCCCGGCTTGAGTATTTAAAAATAATTAATGTAAATAGTGTCTTAGGGTTTTATACTTCTATTGATAGAGGCAAGACAGATAGAAACTCACTTCGCCTCCTCTTCTTCTTCGCAAAATTGCAATTCGCAAGTCTTCTTCACAAATCGCAATTCCTCATTTCCGAGCAGACTCCTCTCGGCCTCTCCTCACCACTCTCCTCTCCGCTCGTGCATCGGAGTGTGGCAACACTCAGTAAAGAAGCTTTTGCAGAGATTTACTCCACCACTGTCAAAGCTTTACATATAACCCAATCCTTCATCTCCCTATCTCATTTCTTCAAAAACCCAATCCTTCCTCTCCCTCTCTCATTTCTTCCACTTCACTTCACTCACTCCCTTTGCCTTTGATTCTATTCATTTCACTCACTGTCTTTTTCAGAAAAAAAAGAAGTCTAAAAGCCACCAAACTGAAATTGCACACTATACAATATTTAAAAAATAACTCAAAAGTGGGTTCCAAGCAATTCCTTGTAGTTGAAATCTTGTAGATACGGTTTTCTTCCTCTTATCAGCCTACCAAACTCTCCATCTTTCATCCCTGTATCAAATAAAGTCAATGCATGCTTATAATAATTACTCAAAACCTCTCCACAACACCTAATAAACTCTTTAAAAGTTCAAAGATTGTGAAAGCTTTCATAGAAAAAAGATGATTTCATGGTTGATTGTGAAAGCTTGTAGTGAAGACATGGATTACAGACAGAAAGAGGTTGTGCTTGGGTGGTGGTTGCAAACACACAACGAGTTGGGCTGAAAAAATATGGACTTAAAATAATTGGGCTGAAAAATATTGGGCCGAAAATAATTGAGCTAAAAATGTTGGGCTTGACCGAGACTGACCCGGCCCGGACCAAAATTTTGGTTAACAGGAAGCCCAATTGACCGGGGTCATCCGGGCCGGTCTTGGTCCTTAAATTTTGGGCTTTAAATATGATGGGGAGAGAAGGGTTGCTTGGTTGGTGCATTCTTTTTGAGTTTGACTATAATTACCGGACCAAGTTAGTTTGGAAGGGAGGGGTTCCCTCAAGGGTATCTTTCTTCATGTGGATGGCCATGAATAGGCTTCCTAGTAAGTCAAAGTAGGTTCACTGAAATATAAACATTGAGGTGGGATGTAGTTTGTGTAATCTGGAACAAGAGATCTCAATACTCCTTCATTGTGGATATGCAAATAAGGTTTGGATGCATTTCTTATTTAGTATGAGTGACTTCGGTTATGCCTGCATCTATGGAGATGTTGTTAATTTGTAAAATCGCAGTTAATCTCTCTTCAAAAGGGAAGGCTTTTGGTGTGGAAGGAATGTAAGAATGATCATTTTTGAGAAGGCATGAATATTTTTTGATAACACATAGAACATTGGCATGATTATGAAAGTTTTCATCACTCTGTGAGGCTGGGCGTCTCATATTCATTATGTGAGGCTGGGCGTCTCATATTCATTATATGCAAATGCCATCTTGTAATAGAGGGTGGTGTTTCTCAATAAATTTTACCATAAAAAAATGTCAAGAAGTGATATCCAACTGAATGCTGATGGAACGTGTCGCAAAGTTACCATATCGGGCACCCTATAATAGCTCCTTAATGATGCTAGGTTATTGGAAAACTAGGTAACAGCTATAAGTTTAATCAGCTTGCTTCTGTTATTGTATGAATTTCTTTTTTCATTACCTGTCAGTTAAATGATCACATCACATTGTATTTACTCAATATAGTAAAATCCTAAGAGTGAATAGTTGAACAAAGAAAATTTATGTGAAGTTGTTAATACCAAGTTACCTCATTGGCAAGAAAGAAACACATGTATGAAAGAAAAAAAAAAAGTGTAACTATGCCTCAAATTTAAATTTCAATAGATAAAGTTACCTGTTCTCAGCCATTTCCATTTTTCCCGAGTGCAAACACAGTGTATGTTGAACTGCTTAGTTGTATGCAATCTTGTGGTATACCTTATTTTCAACTGTTAGGACATTCATGTTATTTATCAATCTATACTTCTGCGCGTTCGATCCCATTTCAATTTTTTGTTTGCAGCACTTCAAGTCCATGCTTTACACACAAATCAGCTATATTTCATTTTCGCTGCAACAAAGTGATCGGCTTAGACAGCCTATTACGTCAATGGGGTTATCCAAGGTTTCAAAGTCGTGTGAGGCATGACATGCTGGTGTATGAGAATCATGCTCATGGTTGCAGGTGGGTGGGATCTAGAAAATACAGTCCAACCTGTTGCAAAGCGAGAAGGGCAGGGAACATCTCTCCTCTAGCTTCTACTGATGACGGTGTTACAGTCAATGGAACCCCCCAGACTAGTTCCAGCAGTAATGTTGAGGAATTGAGGGTAAAACTTGATCAGTATCTGCAAGGCGAAAGTTATAGTGATGGATTGATCCAGTCTTTACATGATGCAGCTAGGGTATTTGAGTTGGCTATTAAAGAACTAGGTTCCTTATCAAAAACCTCTTGGTTCTCGACGACATGGCTTGGTGTAGACAAAAGTGTGTGGGTAAAGGCCTTGTCCTATCAGGTAATTTTAATTACTGATTTTTTGTAATTTAGTACATTGCATGACATCCGTTGGATATCCATGGCTTTAGCATGTAAAAACAGTTAAACAATGCTTGCTACAAAGAACAACCCCACCTTATCATATAACGAAAATCTTAGTTGAAGGAATTTTCTTCATGGCACCATGTGGTCTCGTACTTCTTTTAATGGTGATGGTTTGGGCCGTTTGGCTCACATTAGACATGTCAGACTACCGTGTAGAACAGATCTTCTAGATAGAAAAAAAACTAAGATTGACCACTCAAGATAGAGATCAATGATGTCGGAGTACATAATCCTAATGCATGACTTCCTACTATCATGGTGTTACTATTTTTCTGTATTAAATTGGTAAGGTCATCTTGTCTAGTCAACATTATTGCATAAGATTAGTTTCTTAGATTATTAGTATATTCATATTTTCATTAAGCAGTGTAGTCTTTGGGTGCGTTTGGCTATAAAAGCAAAACAAGTAGTTGCAAGCAAAACAGCTTCTCGTTAGATTATTGGCACAAGACAAAAATTTAGTTTGGAAGGATAAATAATGGCTTCTCATCAATGAAGGATGAACCAATATTCTGGTAGGGGGTTAGTAACATAAATTTTAAACCTTTGGCAAAATAGAAGTGGATAGGTGTGAGTTTTGATGTCAGAGATATAAGGTAATTCATTAATATTGCTGAGAAAGAAGGCCATCACTATCCATTGCGGGTGGGTTTATAAGTTGTGAGTGCATTTTTGTGTTTGGTGTTAATTGGTTGATGCCTGGAACCATGATGATGTTATTAAGAAGTTGGAAGGCGCAAAGCCATTTACTAGAGTATTACTAGCCACCCTCTGGATCAAAGAAGCTTGGGTTGCAAACTGGTACCAGTATTACTAGCCACCCTCTAGATCATTTGGAAAGCAAGAAATGGCTGAATTTTCAAAGATAGAAGAAAGGATGTTCCTACTCTTAGCAGAGAAATCAATTTCCTAGTTTGGTACTGGGTTAAGTGTAGGGTGTTATCTTTGATTTGGAGTTTCATGTTTATATTTTTGATATTGGCAAAGTTTTTTCAGGTTGTAATTTGTTTTTGTTTTTAGGGTCTAGCCCCTGTCTTGGTATTTTGAGAAAGGTATTTTGTGGCTTTCTCAGTCACCTTTCCTCTATCAACATATATCTTGCTCTTGTTGTGTGATTGGTAAAAAAAAAAAAAGTTGGAAGACACCTAGCCATTTCTTTCCAAAAGGGAAAGAGATTTGAAGGTTACCTTCTTATGCAATGTCATGGACAGTATAGAGCGAATGTAATTGTTGGATATTCTGCAACAAGTTGTCGGATATTGGTAGTTAATTATGGAGGTTCGCATCATGGTGTCCTGTTTGCGATCTTTTAAGGGGATATTCTTTGAGAACTTGATTGTTAATTGCAACCACGAGTATTGCTCAGTAAAATTACTATTATTATGAAAAAAAAGAAAAAAAGAAGAGAAGGATCATCTTTAATTTTAATTTAGCATGTGTTGAAATTAGATAACTTTATCTCCTTTTAAATACAGAAAGTAGAATTAAACACGTTGTTTTGTTCACTGGAAACCATAATATTACTATCCAAAAGCATCTTTTAATAACCCATACAAAGATGTGTGTGTGTATTTTCCTTGCGTTAAAAGCAACTTAAAATTCATGCTTCATTTAAAAGAAGTTTAGACCGTTAATTTTCAGTTAATATCATCGCATTGCTTGACATTTCCTGAACCATCTCCAGGCTTCTGTATATTCTTTATTGCAAGCAGCAACTGAGGTTTCATCTCGAGGACAGGGAAGGGACAAGGATATTAATGTTTTTGTTCAACGCAGGTTAGTGTCATTTTTTTTGCACTAGTAACGTTTATAGCATTTAATTCTATTTATTATTATATTGGGTTTTTTTTTTTTTTTTTTGCTAGTTAGGCTGTCTTGAGACGAAAATATGAAGAAAATTCTTGAGCAATTTAGAAAGTGTGTAGTTTTCCGAAGCAATAAACAATTTAGGATCAGATTATAAATCAATCAGTTTGGGGGTATAACTCCTAACTTTTCAATTTCATTGATAAAAATCAGAGATAAAACTCAAAACAATTCTCATAAATAACCAAGTTCTTGTGCTAAGCAAGCCAGCTTATCTGTAACTAATTAGATGGAAACATGAAACCCTAAAACTATATTCACCCTTACTAATGACAGTTCTCTCCCTTGAAAAGTTCGACCCGAGCTGAAGGTCTGCTGCACCGCCTTCTGCGACAGTGATGTACTCTGCTCGTCCAATGCCAGGTGTTGTGTCAATGCTGAATCTTCTATAAGAGTTTCCACACCATCAGTTAACAAAATAATCCTTTTATTATAATTATTTTTGTTTTTTGTTTTTTTGGTCTTAAGTGGATATCAACACTCTACACATTGTTCCCTCGCATTCTTATAGCTCAAAGAGTGGCGGACCCAAGAATGTAGTTCAGAGGAGGCAAAATGGCAAAAGGTTATTGATTGGTAATAGTAATTATTGTCCAAGGACCAAGGCAGAGCCAACAATTTTTTCCAGCCCTAGGTTGATAATTTAATAACAAGCTCCAAGTAACATCTACAAGTAGACATTAAAAATTACACAATATATATATATATTTTTTTTTTTTTTTTTTTTTTCATTTCAGACATCAATTACACATTGTCTAACTTCCCACATAAGTGACACCCGAAGGTAGTAATGGTACCCATGCTCGTTTGGTGGCTGGGACTGTGGATGGAGATGCTGTAGTATAATGACTGGTAATAGTGATTGTTAGGGCTGATTTGTGGTTAATTGCATTAGCCATGGCGAAAATATTGAAAAAAAAAAGATTTACTCATATTTGTTTCTAGAGTCCCATGAGAAACTAGTGCACTTTGTGTTCTTCCAACTCAACTAACTGCTGCCGGTTGCAGAGGAGAAATTCTTCTGCTTACTTATTAACTGCAGAAAGGCCCAGCTTCAAATTGTGTAAACCTTGAAATAAATCATGCTCATAATTAGTTGGCACAAACTGAGCTTTTAGGATCTTCATTTTAGCCCGAGAACGTATCTGTTGCTATCCAACAGTGAAAGATTCCTGAAAATTTAGTGGCAACAAAACACTTTTAGCTTATGAAATCTATACTGCAGTTCAGCTTAGTGTTTTACCATTCACAGTCTGTATGTCCTACATGGCATTGACATGTTATTATATCTCCTTGGCCAAACTTAAGCTAAATTTTTTTCAGCGCGATTGCTTCCTCTATGCCACTTCAAACTGCAACCCACAACTCTTGCCAAAATATGGTTTCTACTAGAGTTTTTTTCTACTAGAGTTTTTTTCTACTAGAAATACACTTTTTTTCTTTCCAATGACTGTATATCTGAACACTACCACAAGTTTGGTATTTAATGGTCCTGATATCCAATAAAAAACCCTGGTCTCCCTTAAAAAAAATAAAAAAACCTTCATAAAACATATTAGCATAAAACAGAAAAAACCTAGATGGGCTTTGCATGATATTGCCTCAGTGGTTGTGGACTTGTGGTTGTGGAGAATGGCTTGGGTTCAGAACAAAATCATACTTTTTCTTGCTGCTTCATCCTTAGCTAGACAGACAGCTCCAAAGCAGGTCTATGAGATGTTTGAAGTAGCTGGGTTGTTGGGAATAAATTTTAAAGGGTGCAGGCACAGTACTATAGGGTGTGTTTGGTTGCATGGAATACATGGGGACCACTTGTGTTTAAGGAAATTTTGACCAAAATATAATGGATCACTTATCATGAATTCTATATATTTGATCAAAGGTGGGAGTTAAACTCTCATGTAACATGGGAGTCCAATTCTATGGAGGAGTAAGGAGTTGGGATTTTTATTTTTCATGGGAGTTCAACTCTCACCTTTGATCAAAATCTATTATGAGTGGTCCACCACTTTTCGATCAAATTTGTCTCAAACAGTCTCCCATGGATTCCATGCAACCAAAGACACCCATACAAAAAATGGAGAAGTATTGGACAGGTTATAGCAGCGCAGCAGTGGTGTATTTGTCCTCCGAGTCTTAGTCCAATCCAGGTCAGTTGTTTTGGGGTGCTTCTGAGGGTGACAACAACCTATCGAATCAGTTGGGCACACATTGTATGGGTTTGCTTGGGGGGGGGGGGATGATCCATGTGATGTGCGCATTGAATAATACTTTTTTTTTATGCCTTCCAAATAATAAATAATACATATGATGTTAAATTAGGTTTTCGGATTAAACACAGTTTTTTCATTGAACTTGAACTTAAAAGGAAAAAAGAAAGCAATATTTTTTCTCAGTTACAGCTGAGATTGTACCTCTTCAGCAATCCCAGTTTATTCGAAAGTCAAAATTTATCATTTTACTGTTTTTGAACTGTTAATTTAATAGCGTTGTAATATACTAATATATAAAGGGACTTTAACCTTTCTGGTAAATTTAAATTCTGAACTGCCTGGGATATTTTGACATTTTCAACATGCTGATTTTTATTTGTTTTTATTTATTTATATCTGTCCTGCATTGACCCTTCTTTTATATCTTGTCTATTGGTTTACTTCATTTAAAATCCTAGTGAATTTTGATGCAATGTTATCACTTACGGTTATTGCAGTCTACTGCGGCAATCTGCTCCCTTGGAGAGCTTAATCAGAGAGGAACTGTTGGCGAAGCAACCTGAAGCTTACGAATGGTTTTGGTCCGAGCAACTTCCACTGGTTGTCACAACTTTTGTTAACTATTTTGAGAAGGACCCACGGTTCACTGCAGCTACTACAGTGTATGTTATTGCATCTAGAGACAATATTTTGCATAACTGAAATTGCTCTAATAAATGAAAAATGCAACTCTCTTTGCTGCCAGATGCACAGTTGGACCGTCCTTGAGTTCGGGAAATGAATGTGATATATCACTCCTCATGCTTTCTCTCACGTGCATTGCTGCAATTACGAAGCTTGGACCTGCAAAAGTGTCTTGCTCTCAGTTCTTTACAATGATCCCAGATATAACTGGTAGACTGATGGACATGCTTGTTGATTACATTCCGCTAAGTGAAACTTATAATCACATGATGGATATCGGTCTACGCAGAGAGTTTCTCCTCCATTTCGGTCCTCAGGCTGCATCTTCTAATGTTAAGAATGAGTCTGGTGTGGAAGAGGTAGCTTTTTGGGTAGAACTGGTACAAAAGCAGCTGCTGCAGGCTATACATCGGGAGAGGATATGGTCAAGGCTGACAACATCTGAAAGTATTGAGGTTACATCCTAATAACTTCTTCCATAGAAATTTAGATTATATGCGTTTTAGACCCTTCTTTATGTTTCATGAGATCACTTTTTAAGGCTATGATGTAAAGTTCCTGGAAACACTTTCCCCGATGGTTCATCTCTGAGTTTCCTGCCGCTTGGAGGGTCTAAAGTTCGTCACAAGCTAACCGCTTCCATAGTGCTGTTCAATATCTAATTTGAAGCATCAGACTCTAATTCCTGTATCATCTAGACAATCATAAATGCAAGGAACATGATTTTGTGACACATCTCAAAATTTCGCGAAATACTTCCTATTTTCGTGTTACCAAAATATTTCTATTTGTTGCAAGCAGCTCTCACTTCCCATACATTTTAACATTAAAAGTTTATTTTATGAGTGATTTTTATGTAATATGTAGTTTGTACGACACTATGAGTCTTGTGAGACTCTTTTATGTAGTATGTAAGAGTTTAAAGTGCTTAACTTGTAATGTTAATCATAAATGTATAACAAATTTTTTTTAACATATATCCATGTACAACCGAAAATTTTCAAGAAACATTTCTTATAATCAAGGTACCGCAATTATGTCGTTTCATGACATCACAAGCCTTGCATATACGCTTCTTTTGGTTGCCATGTTTTAGTCTTTTCTATCAACCATTTTTGTTTAATTTTTAGTTTGGTGTTGATATTGTCCTTGCTTCCGGTACACCTTGACAACTCACGTCACTACCAGACTACCAGTGCATGTATTTTCAGTTGTTTTATCATGGTGTCATGTTAATAATTGCAGGTATTGGAAAAGGATCTGGCAATCTTTGGGTTCTTTATAGCCTTGGGTAAAAGCACAAAATCCTTCCTATCTGCTAATGGATTTGATGTCATTGATGATCCCATTGAGAGCTTCATAAGGTATTATGATTTTTTGGTACTATTTTTTCTTATTAATACAGATATACCTGCATAAGGCTTTCTTTGTAGTAATTTATGTGGCTCCTTGTCCATTTTACATGATTCGATTCAGGTATCTTATTGGCGGAAGTGTGCTATACTATCCACAGCTCTCATCAATAAGTTCTTATCAGTTGTATGTGGAGGTGAGCAATGTATTACTTAAAATTCCTTTAGTCAAATAGGGTTCTTGTTCAATCAGGAGATGAAAATTTAACTTTTGGATAATCAGGTAGTCTGTGAAGAACTGGAGTGGCTTCCTTTTTATAAGAGTGATTTAGGTAAAGTGAGGCAACCCCCTGGCCACAAACCTAAGTGGGAGGGACCTCCCAATATGGAAGCTATTCCCGAAATGTTAAATGTATGCTCATACTGGATGGAAAGCTTTATTAAGTACAGTACATGGCTGGAGAACCCATCTAACATTAAGGCAGCAAGGTTTCTTTCCAAGGGGTAAGTTAATTATGGATTGGTTAAGTGGTAAAATTACTCTGCCTTAGTTTGCTAATCCCTAATATGGGTACAAAATTAAATAATTTATTTTATATGTTTTCTATGTGTTGTCTCGTAGGCACGCCAAAGTAAAGGAATGCATGGAAGACCTGGGCGTAGTGAAGTGAGTTAATATGTTCCAAGCTATTGAGGCTTTTCTTTCCTTTTCCCCTTCGTTCTCTTGCACATAGAAGAATTAAATCCACCACAAGTACATGCTTTCTTGGATTTTATGCATTGGGAAATGAAGATGTCGAGTCTCCTATTCACTCCCTTAGTTGTTCACAATGGTGTTTTCAGTTTTCTTTCTTAGGTTGTGGAATGGGCTTTTCATAAACATAAATACTACTAAATCCAAAGGCTTTCTAACCTATGGTAACCCTGGTCGAAGAGTTAAAAAAAGAGCGCTGACATTCTGTCATTCCCAAATATGTGAAATAAGGAACACGTCTTTATGTGCATTTTATGAACTCATCTCTTTTTATAGCAAGTAACACAGAAACCTGTATCTTAACTAAATCATTGTTTCCAAATAATTGCTAAGTTTTTTCTTCTGGAAATCCCTGTATTCTCTTGCTCTCGCAATTCAAAAATAGGCATTATTGCAATTGATCCATTAACTATATATATGTTAAACATGAACATTTCGATAAAAATATTCTTGACTATAATGTGCAATTTAAGCTTTATATATAATGATTTGAAAACATTCCAAGTTTGATTAATCAGATGCTATCATTAAATAGTTGACCCAAAGTGTTTATCTAGTTAATATGTTTTGCCCTTGTAATACAAGCCACTCATTTATAACCATGAAGTGATTCCTAAAATTACAAATAAAAAATCTTGAGAAAATTTCAAAGCTTGTGCTGTTACATCATGCAAATGAAGAGCCAATCTTGTTAAGGCGATGTAGTCCACAAGGCTTTTTTTCTTCTTTAAAAAAATTAATTTAATTTTTAATTTCTATTTATAAAGAACAGGGATACAACGCAAAAGCAGCAAAAGGAAAAAACTAGGATCTCTAGATGATGTTGCCAAAATCAACCACCAAATTTACAAACTGCCCATCTTTGAAGCACAGAAAAATGACGTATTACATAACTCTTTATGGCATTTGACCAGTCTGGTATTCCTGAGGAGTATCGTCGAATTTGAACAGATGATATTAAGAAGAAATGCAAAAAAATAAAATAAAAATAAATAAATGACAGATAAAGCAGTTATAAACTTCAAATGTGTACCATTTCTTCTGAAATGAATTACAATTTTTGCAAGTTTTATGAGCACATTTTTCTATTGGTTCAAAGATATATCTTCAAAGATGGCTTGGGAAGCTGTGAAATTCCAATAGTTGTACTTGTAGGCATATTGGGGATTTTCATGGTCAACCCAATCTTTTCAATCCATCCAAAATTTTCATTTTTTATTTCTGTGCAACCATCTTATTGTTAGCTTATAGATGCCATTAGTTGCTAAATGTTATATTTTCACAATCGTTTCATGAAGTAGTCCTCTTTTTGTGTGGTTATTAGTAGAATTAGTAATTTATATACCAAAGACGATTGACAATCATGTATGTTATGGCAGGAACAATATGAGGGGACAATATCCAGATAGCAGGAGTGGATCTGGAATTTGTTCATCAACTGGTAGAGAATTAGATTCTATTGACAAGGTAGCTATTGCCCTCTTATACCAAATGTAAAGTACACTGCAGTTATAATTTTTGTCTGCATGTGACAATTACTGCGTTTTAGATTAGTTATGTTCTATTCCTTTGATTGAAGGAATAACTAACACATTAGTGGTACTGTTGTATGCAAATTGATCTGGATCATGGTATTTAGCTTAGGAGGGACATGCGTTCCGTTTGTAATAGTTGGTAGGCTGTAGGCCACTTTATAGGTTCCCTTTGGGAACCAAATTAGAGGTTATTAACTATCTATTTCGAGTCAGTAACCTGTAAATTTGGTCTCTGAACCTATTTTTTCAAATTTATTTTTTATTCTAAATTATTTTTAATTAAATAAGTTGTTTGAAATTTGAATATTTTTCTAATTAGTTGGTGTTGGCCCCTATAAAGGTACCTCACCAATCATTAGTTCACTACATGATTTTAACGAAACAATTGCCCTCCCCCCCCCCCCCAAAGGCCCAACCCCAACCACAATTTTATATATATATATATATATATATATATATATATATATATATATATATATATATATATATATATATATATTCTAAGAAACAAACCCACTATATTTTGTTTCTACCAATACTGTCACCCCCACCCCATCACAATAGCCACCCTACCTCGAGCACTCCACCAACACCCCTCTACCTCTCCATCACCAGTGTGCCTACCAGACTACCCCATCAGCACCACCTTCCTGTCACCAAGGATTGTGATTTTGTTTTTTGAGTTAATTTCGGACCCCTGATTTTAAGAAATATTTCGTTTTGTGTAGAAAAAACGTAAAGATTTCGGTCATGATTTCAAATGTAACAATATAAATTATGCATTTTAATATCTTAAATACTACATAAAAAGTCTCACACGACTCGTAGTGTCATACAAACTGAATATTAGATAAGAATCAATCACATAACAAACTTTTGATACTAAAATAATATTATAACATGTTAAAATATATAGAGATTAAAATATTTATTTCTTTTTTTCAGAAAAATTTCGACGTATTTCGGATTTCGAAAGAGATTATGGTAACTTCAAAATAAAAAATATTTGGTGAAATTTCGACATATTTCAAGAAATCACGTTCCTTGCCTGACACTACATTGTTGGTAAAAACTGGGAGTACACACTCATATAACTGTCACCACCATAAGGGGAAATGGAAACTTGGAATCATTCTGTTCTTTGGGGTTTGAATTTCTCCTATCATTTAGTATCATTGTGTTGCGGAGATTTGAGGCCACTAGGTTTTCTCAAATTCTATCCTGTACATCTTGCAAGGTTAGAGGTGTCAAGCTTTTCTAAAGGCAAGGGTAAGTTTTTTTGGTTGCTTATCCCCGCGCTTTCACTTGAGAAATATTGCTTATATGAACATTCACATTCTTGATGTAAAAGAACCTTATAAGGGCCATCTCTGTACAAAAATTATGCTGTAGTGTGGCATTGAAGCATGACACATCATAGGTTGACATGGTCGTTGTGAAGAGTTCCTCATCAAATGGAATGACCACGCCTATTAATTTCTTGGGTGAGTTTGACTGACGATTATCAATTCTTATATTATAATTGCTCTTCCGTCAGTTACTATGATGCTATGTTATTAATGCGGGGAAAAATTGCCGATTAATCGTAATTCAGGGTTTGACCGAACCGAATTGGGTGAAATCAGTTGGAGTTTAGTGGACTCCGAAAAATCGGCGAGTCACCGATTAATCGGCTCAACCGGCTTGCCGATTTATCACTATAACTTATTTTTACTGATATAACTTATATCGGTTTATTTATGAATGATTGAATGCAAATAATTTTTACTGATATAACTTATATCGGTTTATATTTTAATGATTGAATGTTAGTTTTAGAGTTTACATATTGCTATTACGGGTAGAGTGATGTTGCTAAGTGCTAACTTGCTATCACATATTGTTACTTATGTTGTTGTGCTGTTTTGGTTGTTCCTAAACAAGTCTAGGTACTTGCAAAATTAAATTCAGCTGAAAATTAGTAAAAATTAAATTATATATTATATTTAAAGTAAACCGATTAATCCCGCTTAATCGTAATTCAGTCCTGGACCGCGCTGCGACGCTTTCCAATTTAACTGCATAGCTATGATGAGTGGCCTTTGGTTTAGGCGGGAAATGTCCAAAACCAGTTCCGGTTAGGCCCTTGTTCACTTGGATCGCACACACACACTTACACTTGCAACATGTACATGCTAGGACCGAAAAACGAAAACAAAATAGAAAAATGGGGCTATTCTATGGGAGTTTGGTTGGAACACAATAATAGAGCTTTTCTCCTGAGGCGGACCTAGTTGTATGAGATATCAAGACTCAAGAGTTCCCTTACTACTGGTTCAGAGTCTTTGAAGACTGTTAGAAGGTCCATTTTGAGGAATGCATAGTCAATTGGAAAAGCTTCTATTCCTGGCTCTCTAGAATTGTGTCTTTTTGTTGTATTTTCAGTTTCTTGTTATTGTGTTCTAGATTATTTTATCTTATCTTCAATTCTTAGTTTTGCCGATAAAAAGAAAAGAAAAATGGGGCACTTGCTTGTGCACGAGGATCATATGTTCAGTTCTATACTGGTAGTTTCGCAGTTTATTGTCTGACTTCACTTCTGTGGGAAAACAAAATAAAATGATGAGAATGTGTTTGTTCTATTTTGTTTGGCACTTACAAATTAAGCTAGTTTTTTAGAGCGCCTTTAACATATCTTGTATTATATATAAGAGGCTCTGCACATGTGTTAGTCATAGCAGTGGGAATTTTTTTGCCTCTGACATTGGATCTGTCTTGAAATTCATGTTTTGGGGGGAGGGGGTCATCTGACAGCTGTGCACCCAAGAGACTGTTTCTCATCCCTTTTTTCCTCTTTTCTTTTCTTTTCTTTCTATAACCATGGCCTGGAATTTTATGGGTCAGATCTGTAGAAGACCCATTTACACCACTTATACATAAGATTGGCATGTACTTTGACTCGATATGTTTGAAATTTTGACATAAGTTGGTAAATCCATTTGGTGTCCCATTTTTTGTTTAATCATTCTTTCTGGGTTTTTATTTTTTTAATTTTATTTTTGCTTCTTTTGAATCAGCTATGGTAAAACAGTGGTCCATAACACCAAAATGTTTGGCCAATGGCATGACAGCTCAACGGTTAGATCTTGGCGGATGGTACCACTAGGTCATGGGTTCAAACCCAGCTCGTGGCATCTTTATCAGTTTATGGTGTGTTGACATGTTCTGGGATCCTCTAAAAACCCTACTTGCCTTTAAAAAAAACACCAAAATGTTTGATACTGTCTTGCATGCTTTTTGGAGAAGTGAAGGAAACCTAACTTTTTTCCTACATTACATTTTTCCCTTTAAACCACTGTTCAAGCTACTCCATCTTTCTGTTATGGTGTCCTTCAGTTAATCCATCTTCTCTCTTTTGGTTTTTCTTGGGGGATGTGGGATATCCCAGGCTCCCAGCTCAGTGTTTGACCTGGTTCTCTTGTCATGCGAAGCCTCACCTATAATCTCATTACTCATTAATATCATTCTTTTGTTCTGTTTAGTTCCCGAAGTTTCGAAGGATGTTTGCAGCCAGGAGAAGGATTCTTTTATATTCTCAGAATTTTTTGCTACTTTGTTATGCTTCTATATCATCAAAACCCATTATCTGATTCTGATTTATACTTGGAATGATTTTTTATTAAGGCATTAGAGAGTGTTGATGAAGCTCTAAAAAGATTGGAACAGTTGCTTCAAGAGGCGCATGTCTCCCGCTCGAGCTCTGGAAAGGAGCATCTGAAAGCCGCTTGTTCTGATCTTGAGAGAATACGGAAGCTTAAGAAAGAAGCTGAGTTTCTAGAGGCTTCATTCAGGGCCAAAGCTGCATCTCTTCAGCAGGTACTTTAGTTATATATATAATTTTTCATTTAGGTCTTAGTTGATAATTTTTCTTCATTTCTTTGGTCAACCCTTCTTTTGCTGCTTAGTATGAAACTTAATTTAGTTGTGCAACTTCAGATTGCTAATGACCTTACATTCTTTTGGTGCATTGTTTTTTGGCTGATATGCCAGGGAGATGATCAGGGTTATCCACAATCTTCTTTCGATAAAGAGAGACAACGTGCACAGAAGAATGTAGGAAGTGCAGATACTATTAGGGGTGGGGATGCTAGTGATGGAATCCCTGAAGATAGGTTGAACATTTTTGCTATGGTTTTAGCTTTGGCTGTTATTCAATTATATGCTTGTTTGGTATTGCATGGAATGAGAAATTACATTGTTTCTTTTATCTAATTTACAGAGAGTTTCCATTACAGGATGGGGGCGATGACTCGTGGTTTGTGGAGCTTCTTGGTTCCCAGCTCTGCTGGGAAAACAGAGCCTGATACATTGGATCAAAGTGTATGACCAATCTTGAATTGTACTTGGTTATTTCACTTCTATTTCAATCATTATTATGGGCATGTTTGGCTGCATAGCTTGTATTACTCATCGTGGAATTGGGAAATTGACTTCCAAGAGCCCCTTGTGACAAAACAGGAAGCAATTTAGTGGGGAGGTCGTTTCGCTAATATCTACCCTACAATGGTTTAGTCTGTTTGTGTGATCTGTTATGTATTGGAGCAGTAAGCAAAAATACAATATATTTTGCTTTCAGATGAACCAAAAGAGGCGAGAAAAGGCTGTCAATGGAGAATAGAGGAGTTGTTCATAAAATCAAAGCCACTTAATGGATGAGCAATGGTTGTAATTGTGCTAGGCAAGATTTGAGTCCACAACCCCCATGATCATTTTCTCTGATACCATCTGAAACAACCACTTACTCCAAAACTTTGAGTTGTTAGAGAAGGCAATTGTTATGAATATCAAGTGGTTGATATGACCACCGTGGAGTGTGATGAGTACAAGATTGACGGGTACCATGGCCATAGATGACAGGAGGACTGCTTTGAGTTGAATTCACTTTCATTAATACATGGGAGAGGGCTTCATTTCCCAATAGTAGCCAAAGGGACAGTAGGATATCTTTTATTTTCTAGGAGCAGTATCATAAAACTGCCACCTAGGAATAGTCCATGATAAGAAGCTTAAAAGTTAGTACATGCATACAATTCATAAAAATATTGTTATTTTGTGTTATTCTTCTCCCCCCGCCCCACGGAGATCCATTGTATTTTGATGTGTTCTCATTCTCTTGCGTGTATAATGTTTAAACTCACTTTGATTCAATTCTCTTATGTGAAAATGAAAGTTTGAATATTTTAACCTGTTAAGAAACTTTTAATGCCTATTGTAAACTGTAGATATTTGTTTACTTTGTACAGGAAGCTGAGGGTCTAGAAGAGGCTAGTTCTGTAAATAAGCGTGACGCGGACTCAGAAACAAATGATATACACCGCTTTGAACTATTAAGGCACGAGTTGATTGAACTTGAAAAACGAGTTCAGAGGAGTACCAACAGTTCCTATAACGAGGAGGTATGGGATAAAATTTTACTTGATGCATCGTTACAAGTCTAAACATGAGAGTTTTGAGGAACCTTTTGAATTAATCTACTGATGCCAATGCATGTGTAGTTATAAGGATTCGAACCTCCGAATGGCGGGACCAAAACCCGCTGCCTTACCACTTGGCTACGCCCCATTTTTTTTTTTTTTTAATGCAATGCTAATAAACACTAATATTGGTATTGGTCGTTTGTCAATTCCCACCCCACTATGAATGCAATCCATTAGATTGTAAACTTAAATTGAATTTATTGATCATTATATAGAATTCAATTAAGATATTGTATGAAAGTATGGTTCCTTCTATTTTCGTGTGAGAATGTAAGGATTTTTTGATTGGGTGCGTAAAAAAAAGCAGGATTTTTTTTTTTTTTTTTTTTTCACTTAATTTTTCCCTTATATCGATAACTCAATCAAAATACAATTTATCCTCAAGAATAGAGGGTTTGTGGGTTAGATATGTGAGTATTCATATATTTTCTTTCAAGGAAAATTTTGCATTATCCTGTTTGGACTGAGGTATGGTGTGGCAACACGATGCCTCTATTTCCATTTCCCAAAGTCTGCAAAATTTAGCCAAGCATCTGCTACTCTATCCGTATTTCAAGTGTGCCAGTTTCAGTTTTGATAAATCGTTGATATTCAAGTAATTGATGAGAGTTTGATTTGTCTGGCCCATCACTGAGTGGAACAGATGTTATTTCTTCTCTCACTTTTCAGATTAGAAATGATTTTACTATTTCAGTACCCATTACTAATTCATGTTTCCATTTGAGTTTATTTTAATCAAACTTGAGGCATTCTTTTCTTGGTGAGTTTGGACAAACAGCTAATGAGTTTGAGATGTATCAGGAGATTCCACTTACAATAAATAAAGCGAGATATGGTGCTGAAGGCGCAGGAATTGAGTTAGTTCAAGTGCAAAAGAAAGAAAACCTGATTGGCAAATCAATTGACAAGTTAAAAGAAGCTAGCACGGTATGCCCGTATTGCCTTTTCCCTAGTCATTCAAAGACATAAAAGTGGGTGCTGTAAAATGAAATTTATATGGATTGGTTTTATATTGCTTGATAGATCTTAATTGATTTGATGCAATACCACAGATTTCAACAGAAGTAAAAGGTGGCAAGATCACAATGAGTTGCAATACGAGTAAATAACAGAACATATAAGAATAACTTGATTCACTTCAATTGTAATTATGCTAAACTTTGGAGCCCAAATTGTTATACGTCTAACCTTTTGGGACCCAAAGTGCAAATAACCCAATTGTGGTCATGATTTGTAAAGAGGTAAAGGGCCTATTCCTGGTGCAAAATGCTGAGATGAGGCTCCCTTGATACTTCTAGTTTATTCTAGGCTGTATTGGCACACCATGCAGGCCCACTTCCTTCCAGGTGGTGGATTTTTCAACCTTTCATTGGGATTTGTCATGGTGCTTCTAGTTTGTTCTTGATATTTTAGTAGGCGATCACTTGCTTTAAGAAGCTTTATGATTGGTAGATAATAGTAGACTGAGAGATCTCCTTGTCCTTAAATAGGTGTTAATTGTAGTTGTAGGGAGGGATTTGAATTTGAAATTGGAGAATCACTTTAGTTAGTTTTCCCTTAAAGTTCACCCTTTCAGTTGACATTTTCTTGTGAAATCCTCAAGACTCTGCTTATTCTATTAGCCAAGTTCTGTCCCTGAAATATTTGCTACTTATTGGATTCTCTCAATTTCAACTTCATTACTCGGAAGTTGGGACTTGGAGCTGACTAAATAGGATAGGCAGAAAAGGCCATACATGTTTTGCAATCATTCTGGTATCATTTTTTGTGGTATAACTTACAGGATGCCCATAACCCACTCTCACATTGTATATATTGGTAAACAAATCATGGAAAGCTCATGTCGTGTTATGTAGATATTTATACATCTATCCGAATCTCAAAATTTACTATGTGATATTTGCAAATAGGATGTTTGGCAAGGCACTCAGCTCTTAGCCATTGATGTAGCTGCTGCTGCACTATTACTCAGAAGAGCTCTTACGGGAGACGAACTAACTGTAAAAGAAAAGAAAGCGCTTCAAAGAACTATGACTGATTTGGCGTCAGTAGTTCCTATTGGCATCCTCATGCTTCTGCCTGTGCGTACTCTTTGCTCATCTTTTCTAATTTCAGTGCTTATTACATTTTCAAGTAAGCTGCTATGTATCTTCACATTTGAGAATGATAGTATGTTGCAACGTCTATTATAAAGTATAGGAAATAACTAAAACAATTCCTAAAACTAAAAAGGAAAAATAAAATAAAATTCATTGTTAGTGTTAAAAAATGGAAGGAGTCTTGTGGGGATCCACGCATATAGCAGTCAAAACAATGGAGTCTCGTCAGAATCATCTACTGGATTGTTAACAACCAAATAGCTCCTTTTTTTTGGAAAAATCTTGGATAGTCTTTGTTTTCTCTTCTTAATCATCAATAAATTCAGTGTGCAACTGTGTTTGACCTCAAAAAAAAAAAAGGATAGTCTGCTGAGCAGAATCATCTTAGTAAAAAAACTTCCATCTTCCATACAGTATGGAGGCTGAGGCAAGAGTTGGGTGAGAAGCAGTACTGAGCATAAAACATAAATGCCAGTAGACGGTGATGACTTGATGTAATTCTTCTGATTTTAAGGTACATTTCAACGTGTCTCTATATAGGAGATTTCTTTAAACATCACATAATTTTGAACATCTTTTTGGAGCCCATTTAGTTGCGGCCAACTTTGATCTCCTCAGGTTCTCTTGTAACTTGGCCCGCATAGACAAAAAGTGAAATTTCTCTATGTAGTTTAAAATCTTGGCTTGGCAATCATTAAGAATAAATCCTTTGGCAATGCTTGTTTGTTTTTTTTTCCATAAGAGGTAATAAGCTTCTTCTTTTCCTGTTCCCAGCAATGCTGAAGTTTGTCCCACCAGACAGCAAGCACCTCTATGGTTGTGTTAACCATTCAATGGAAGAGTCAACATCCTTTCGTTCTAAAAAAAGGATATCACGCAATCAGTTCTCTAAAGCTCGCAGAAAGTGGTTAACCTCCAATCAATCCGTTATTTCAAACCTAAACCTTTGACAATGAGGGAATAAAAGAGGATTATCTGTCCCATAACTTTCACAAACATAGGATGTTTCAAACCCAATTCATTTTTCTCTAGATAAACATACATTAAGAGGTTGTTGTCTGGTATCGTTCTGACACAGTATATAGGACAGCGGACTATCATCGCCGCTGCTGCGCCATCCAGGGTTTTCATGTTGACCTCGGCCACACTGTCCTAATCCTCAATGTCAACAATGAATGAGTGATCAAGACATCCATGCATGAGGGGTCTTTGGTGTATTCTCACCCAGACTATTTGGAGGAACCAATATGATCAGTATTTCAATTGGGAGTAATGTGATTTTCGCTGCTCATTTGACCGCCCATTTTCAATATCATTAACTCATCTAGCATTGATCATGTGTGCATCTTGCTAAAGCTAACCATGGCATTAAACTCCTTGGTTATCTTCTACAAATTTTCTTCTCACTTGGAGGGGTTGAATATAACGTGCTAAAACGAAAAAAAAAGGGGCCCATCTGTTGATTAAAATGGTGCAACAGAGTTTCTTTGTCAGCTGCAAGGACTAGAACTCAGAGGAGCTTTGATTAGTATGTTTTACATAAGAGGGGGGATGATGGTTTTGTGATTATCCATTTTCTTTTTGGGGGCGCCGAGTATTACAACAATGCCTCCATGGCCTCCAATTGTCTTTGGCTTTCTATCACTCTCTCAAAACTCTTATTGGTTTTCTTCTCAATTGTTCAAAACTTTGTCTCTTGTACCTTCCATCTTTATTCCTAAAAATTCAGTGGCCCTGCAAAATTTAAGTAACTCGATGGTTGGAAGCAACTGAATAAACACCAATGACAAATTCAATAATCAAGTTAGGGTTGCAAACAACAACATTTGACAAGTGTTCTCAAGTTTCAGTCTCTAAAACAAAGCATAAACATGAATTGTCTATTCTCTTGGCCATACGGAAATAATAATGAAGTTCCTTGAAAAGAAAAATTAAAATTAATATTGAAGGAAAAATAAAAGTAAAAACTGTGGTTTTGTCGGGTCCACATGTGAGTAACATGGCTGCCCATGCTATATGTCTTTTTAGATGTGGACCACCGCTGCCAGAAAGAATCCAGATTAGTGTTTTAGGAACTATGGGGGTATTCTGATCTTACCAACACAATAAAAGTTTTTGCGTAACTTTTGATTCAGTGGCTATACTACTCTTTGGTGCTTGCTGCCAGTGGTCATTCAGGAGAGTTATATTTCGTCTCTCTCGTTCAGGCAGCGTTTTCAGTTACTAATTGATCTTTTCCCATTAGCTAGTGGTCCATGCTAAGCCATCTTGTGCTCCCAATTATCAAATCTAACATATCAGTCAATTTACATTCTCATGATGGTCACAGAAACAGAAGTAATTAACACTAAAGTGGCTTCTTCATCTTCATAAAATACCCAAGTGATCCAAATACTCAACAATTTATTTTCCGTAAATTGCAAGGAAAATATCTATACTGGACTATGCTAAATGTTTGATGAAGAACTTGACTATAATACTCATAAATACTTCACCTTTTATCCTATTCATAATTACTTTCCATATGGTACATTTTTTCTGATATTCAAAACTATAACTCATGATTTACAGGTTACGGCGGTTGGGCATGCAGCTATGTTAGCAGCTATTCAAAGATACATACCTTCTCTGGTATGTAACTTCTGATCTCGATCTCTTGCTTTATCTGATAGCACCTTGGTGGTGTCGGCTTATAAAAAGCTCCAAATGTTTGTGTTTCCAGATACCGTCCACATATGGATCAGATAGGTTGGATCTCTTGAGGCAGCTTGAGAAAATGAAGGAGATGGAAAGCAGCGAGATGAACCCTGAGGAGAATGCGGAGGGATATGGTATGAGCAGGAGTACCACTGATAGCTCGTGATTCTTGGAATGGAAGTTAGTTTCTCCTGTAACAAGTCTGGGAATGATAAAACAGCCATCTGTATCAGTCCATCTTCACCTATTGGTTTTTTCTTGGTTCTGTAGCCCTTTGACAACAGTTGTGCACATAGAAGATTGCTTCAGGTGTCTGGCACTCCAGGAAGGCACCAATGGCCGCAGTCTTGTCTAAATGGAATTGGCGTCCTAGGCTCGCGATGGATTGAAGGGTGACCATCTATCCGAAACTCTGTTAAATATGTAATGTTTAGGAAGTTGACACTTTTATTTGCATCTTTCATCTGTTCTATTGTTTCATAAATGTATATGTTATTTCATGGCACAGCTTCCAGTTTGCTGTAATCTGTCTCTGGTTCCATGCTATTATCACATCGACCGCCTTCTTTCCATGTTCCACCCGTGTGACATTAGAATTAACAATCTTTATGCCCCATTTCTGGTCGGGGCAATAGCTGTTGGAGTCTTGTATATTTATTTTATGAAAGATAAGGTACCATTTGGGTTAGATTCATATCACTTGCCTGAATGCACTGATTGAGTAGCTCCTGAAGAAGATGTAGCTCTTTTGAGGATCTGTATGTTGAATAACCCATAACTTCCAGGTCTGTAATGCTTCCCATCGCTGTCATTATTGTGTTAACTGCTTGATCTTCTTGAAAATAACAGCCCTTAATTCAGTAAACACAAGGTGTTAACCACTAGCTTTCTTCCATTAGATAGGGAAGATCAAAAGGTTTGATATCTGAAGTAATACATCTTTACAATTATATTTGATTCCACCAATGCCCTGCATTGAAAAGTAAGACATCTGCACCGACCCATTGTTTAGGGTACCTATTTATCAATAAAATCTTTGCCAAAAGCCCACCTTGGAAGGTCACAACCTTTAGGCTTCCATTGCCATTGTCTATAATGGCTATACTGCAGTCCATTTTGCTGGCACCTGAAGCCAGGATCAAGAAAGGGCCATTCTTCCATGTACACTCGACTCATATGACTTTCATCTCGAATCAATCTACCTTCAGAATAGTTGCAATCCCCTGGAGACGAATTTTGATGGTTTGGCAAGCCCTCTGATGAGAGAGCTGCGCCTATAATAGATTGAGATTTGAAGGGATCAATGAGGTTTTGAAACAAAAGGAAAGAGTTGAGAAGAAGAATAGAGAAGGCATAGATAAGTTCTCTTTTGGTAAAGATAGGAAATGTCAGAAGTTGAACTTGGACTGAAGGTGTAGGAGATGCAAGATCCATGAGAAGAAGAAGAAATATTTTTCATCTGAAATTGCATTGTGGTATTGAATGGAAGACAACAAAGTTGTCTGTTCAAACTTGTTTGATTATATGAGAGAGTTCATTTCATTGAAGTCTTGAAGAGTTTATTGAGGGATTTTGGCTGTTTTCTTGACATGAGGTTTGTACAGGTTGTGTTACATGTCTTTTAGTATTAGTTTCCGCTTCTTGGTAACGTTCATTACATGCACTTTGTTATTTTACTAATGTATTACCCGTGCCGTTAGCATGGTATAAAGTGGGTTTTTACATCAAGGTTAGGTTGGGTCAAAATTTAATCGACTAAAAAAAAAACACATTTTCAAACAATAGTACTAGGCTCTTCCTAAATTCTCATTTCCCAAAACATGGAGTTCGGAGTCTTTATTTGAATGTGCTTTACGACGTGAAATACATTGAATTTTTTTTCTTTGAAAATGCATATGGCATGAAATCCATATTTTAAAACTTTAAACATTTGTATTAATCTTTGGTTTTATTGGAAAGATCTTCAAAAATACATTTCAATAATATTAAGTTGATCAAAATCCGACAACTAATTAAATAATTATAACAATTTTCATTTTGAGAAACAAAACCAGATTTTTTTTTTTCTCTCCACCACATGTACATTTCACACTCTTTTTAAGTTTTTGGTTCATTTTCTATTAACCTTTTATATGCGTCATATTTAGAAACATGCCATTATAGAGAATGAATCTTCACCCTCCACATTTTTTTCAACTTTTAATCGCAGCTCTATTTTATCTCCAAAAAATTTTATCAATAGTAAAATCTCTATTTGATTTGTAAGATAGACTAGTATATACCTGTGTCATTGGCATGATAAAAAATGTGTTGTGATATTAGGGGCAAAATTGGTCAAAGTTTTTATCATATAGAAAAAACCCTTTATTTGAATATGCTTTGAAAAACCCTTTTCATTCATCTGAAAAGATTGAAAATACTCACGGCTTGGAATGCATTAGGTGTCTTTTTAAATGCATATAGTGTGAAATGCATATTTTATATTTTAACTATTTAAATTGATCATTGGTTTTGTTAGAAAGTTTTTCAAAAAAGCATTTCAATGATACCAATTTTTCCAAAATTTGACAACTACGTAGATAGTTATGATAATTTTAGTTTGGAGAAAGAAAATACAAAATTTTATTTCTCTACCACATGTACATTCCACTAATTTTAAGTTTTATATATTTTTTTTCTTTTCGTTTTCCCTTCTACATACTTTATATTAAACACATAATTATAGAAAATGAATCTTAACCTTCAACATCTTCTTCAATTGTCAACCCTAGTCTTCTTTTATCTCAAAATCCTTATGAATAATAAAATTCATATAAGATAAATTTGATGGGTTTGGTTGTTGCTACACCGAAGTTATGTTAAGAGTTACAACTATAATTTGGGCATTGTTAATAAGTCCACGACTAATTTGAGAAACAATAAACGGATTAATGATTACATGGTTATGGATGAATAGTCATAGAATCGAATTGGTCAGAGCACCAATGCTGCTGACGAATTCAGACAAGTGTTAGCATTGATAATGATCGGAAAATTTTCAATTATGTCAATGGTTTAAAAAAAAAAAAAAAAAACCTCGAAGCTATCCACATTACTATATGAAAAACTCAAACTCAAACCCAAACCCAAACCCGACCCATTGCCATCCATGTGACTAATGTCGACCAGAGATATAGACACACAAAACCAATCTCACCAAACCCTAATTCTTACCTCCAATGCACACACCTTGATAATCTTGGTTTCTTAAAAATATACTAATCAAATCCCTAGTGGTGTTTCACTTCAAGAAAAAGGTCAAAAAGTGCAAAGGCTTTTTGACCATGAGTCACATAGACAGACAGTCTGGAGTTGTTTTTTCAAGTCAGTGAAAACCTAATTTCAGCCAATCAAAGTGCTGTTAAGTACCTACTTACTAGTGTAGCTAGTGTGTGTTTCTTCTCTTTACTCCTAAAACGATGTGATTTATTATACTAATCTCAATCAGAAATATCTATGAGTCTGAGACCGACCAATGTCTTCTTGTAGTTTGACTAGGTAACTCTCCCATTTCTTTATACATTCTTTTCATCACTCACACTAAACTAGTTGTTCTCAACTCAAAACAGAGCTTAGAGACTGAGTGATTTGATTTAATTTGATTTGATTTGGTTTGGTTTGGTCAGTCAATGTGTTTGTTTGGTCTAAATGAACACAATCCCACATAGTATCTTTGTGTTTTTTTCAAGCTTTTTAGTGTTGTAATCTTTTCAAAATAGGTTACATGCTAATGGGTTACATGTAATCCATGCTAATGGGTAACAGATTACATGTAATTTTGAATGGACAACCTATCAAGCATCAAGGATTACAAAGATCTTGAACAGATTACAAAAAGCTTTTTACTTGTAAGTTTGTAATCTTGAAGAAGGAGATATAAGCATGCTTATATTACAAAAAGCATACCAATAGTGTTGTAAGTCTAATGGAAGGTAAAATTTTGCATTGATTTTGGCATAATCAAATAATTCAGTTCTTATCCATGTGTTAAGATAATAATACATTATTTATGATGGGATCTTTTGAGCAATGAAATGGATCTAAACACACACACAAAAAAAAAAAAAAAAAAAAAAAAAAAAAAAAAAAAAAAAAAAAAAAATCTATCAAGCAACAAGATTACGAAAATTCTGAAATGGTCGACAAACAGCATCTTAATACAGCTCAAGATGTTTACTCATGAAGAATGGTTTGGTTTACTGTTGCTTATGGTTTCGCTATCAGGCACGATAATTTGTTGTCAAAATACATAAAAGTCAGAATCAGATTGTGAAGAATCAATATCACTACTGGGTCATGGTCATGGGTTCAACATAATGTAGGTCCACAATCAGATTATCCACATTTGTTTGCAATAAAGAGGAAGATAAGCCTTTCAGGATGCCAAGTCTTATTGGAGTGGTGGATGTAGAATTTGTATGGCCATCCACGTGTCTTGATAACTCATTAATCACAATTGATTATATTTTGTTCATGAGCATTTATATCTCACCAACCTATTTTTTTTTTTATAAATAATTGAGATGAGCTCCATACGAACCGCATCAAATTAAAATCATGCTCATGCAGTGTCATCCGACTCTCGCGTTGCATTTGCTTCACTTACTCTCTTCATGCTGTGGTCCTTTGTCCATATCACATCTCTCATTCACCCCATCTCTTGTTATATAAACCCATCATTCCACTTATCCCACCCAACACACCAAAAGAGGGAAAAATACAACTATCAGTCACTTAAAAGAGCAGCAAAAACTCTCACAAACAAAGAGAGCTCATAAAAAACATAGAAGCAACAATGGAGAGGCAGGGCTCGTCATTCTCAAGCTTTCATGCTTACAGACGAGCCATAACCGAGACTCCGAGGCGCCTTCTCATCCGAGGCGCTTCTGTCTCGACTGTCTCCAATGAATTGACCCAGGTTAGAGCCAGGTCAGGCTCAACATTGCATAAAAACCTCCGATGGTTCGACCTCATTGGCTTTGGTATCGGCGGCATGGTTGGCGCTGGAGTCTTCATCACCACGGGCCGAGCTGCCCGTCTCTACGCTGGTCCTGCTATAATACTCTCCTACGCCATTGCTGGACTCAGTGCCCTCCTCTCTGCCTTCTGCTACACTGAATTCGCCGTCGACATGCCTGTCACTGGCGGAGCCTTCAGCTACCTTAAAGTCACCTTTGGTGCGTATTTAATCTCATCCCCATTCTCTCTAATCAACCCTCTCTTTATCTTTCTCTATATTTTCTTGAACAAATAATGTCATTGTAAGTAAATTATTTTGCAGGAGAATTCGCTGCGTTCTTAACAGGCGCGAACCTATTAATGGAGTACGTTCTATCAAACGCTGCCGTTGCAAGAAGCTTCACTGCTTATCTCGGAACAGCAATTGGAGTCTCAGCTGAACATAAATGGAGGGTCTATATTTCCAGCCTCCCCGAAGGTTTTAATCAAATCGATCTCATCGCAGTTGCAGTAATCCTAATCATCTCCGTATGCATTTGTTACAGGTAATTAAATGAAACAATGATGATTACTATAAATCAATTCAATTTACAAAAAACACTCAAGTTGTTGAAAATGCTTGTTTCTTTTTAGTACGAAGGACAGTTCAGCATTGAACATGATTTTGACGGCAATTCACATCATATTCATTGCGTTCGTGATCATAATCGGGTTTACAAAGGGGGATTCCTATAATTTGATTCACTCTGCCGATCCAAAGAAGGCAGAGGGATTCATGCCGTATGGGATTTCAGGTGTGTTCAATGGAGCAGCAGTAGTGTATCTGAGCTATATCGGATACGACGCTGTGTCAACGATGGCAGAGGAGGTTCGACACCCGACCAAGGACATCCCCATTGGCGTTTCGGGTTCTGTGATTATCGTAACAGTTCTTTACTGCTTAATGGCCGCTTCAATGTCTATGCTTGTTCCTTACGATGGGGTGAGTGAGTTTGTAATTGTAAACGCCAATTTCAGAGCCGTTATAATAACACTAACGGAAGGAAAGTTTTAATTTGCAATTATATATTTTAAAAGATATCTTTCAAAAAATTTGGGCATATACTAATTTATTTTCCTGAAATGAATGCTATAAATTGGCAACTGAAAAATGAAAAAATGATTTTTTTTTTCTTGTTGGTGTTATAACAGATTGATATAGAAGCGCCGTTTTCAACTGCGTTTAACGGAGGAAGATCTCACGGTTGGGGGTGGGTGTCGAAGTTGATAGGAGGGGGGGCCAGTTTTGGGATATTGACGTCTCTAGTGGTGTCAATGTTGGGCCAGGCTCGATACTTATGCGTGATTGGGCGGTCTAACGTCCTACCTTCATGGTTTGCTCAGGTCCACCCTACGACATGCACTCCCGTCAATGCTTCTGCCTTTCTAGGTATGGACGTAAGTCTGATCAAGATGAGTTATTTTGTCACACGTACACAATATATTATCTAAACATGGAATACCTACTTATAAAGAGATTCATTCTCTTTTGTATGAAAATAGGGAATTTGATTCTCTATAGGATGAATTGATCTAGGTTGACATTCGAATGTTAATAGCTAATTAACGAGGGTGTACATTTGTTTTCTTCAGGAATATTAACAGCGTCGATAGCTCTGTTCACGGACCTAAATATTCTCCTCAATCTGGTCTCCATCGGCACCCTCTTCGTTTTCTACATGGTAGCTAATGCAGTCATCTATAGACGCTACGTAAATATTGGAACAACTAACCCTTGGCCAACAAGAGCATTCCTCTTAGGCCTCTCTTTCACAGCCATGATTTTTACACTCCTTTGGAAATTCTGTCCACCAGGCAAACCAAAAGCATTCATGCTTGGTGCATGCATTCTCTGTGCACTTGCACTTCTCCAAACCTTCCATTTTGCTGTACCTCAAGCTTGCCCCCCTCAGTTTTGGGAGGTCCCTATGATGCCATGGATACCATCAATATCAATCTTCCTCCACGTATTCTTGTTGGGTTCTCTTGACGGTCCTTCTTATGTGAGGTTTGGGTTTTTTTCACTTGTTGTTGTGGTGGTTTACCTGTTTTACAGTGTTCATGCTAGCTTTGATGCTGAAGGTGATGGTTGTGTCAACCAAAAAGATGGGGTGGTACTTCATAATAGTACTGGCTTTGATGTTGAAGGAATTGATGGGTGTATCACTATCAACCATAAAGATAGTGGGGAAGTGAAGAAATACTCTAAAGAAAGTAATTTAGGTGGTGGAAACTTTCAAGTGTAAAATACACTGTGTTAATAAAAGTAAGATATATCTATGATTTCAATATAGTGTTTAGTGTTTATTTGCATTTCTTAATTTTCTGATATCGAAGGTTAAATGTATACATTTTGAGTTCGATCGAAAAACTCAGCAGTTGCCAAGTAGTGCTTGTGTTAACACCTGAATACCGAATCTAACTAGTAGTTAAGGACAAATTAAGTGTTCCTAATCTTCAATATTCATGTTTTTCATATTACTATGACATTAAAAAGCTTCAACAAAAACCTTATTTTGTTAATGAATCAAGCTTTTCTAATTGTCGAGGAAACGCGCGACGGAAAGAGAGCGAGGGATGGGTGTAACCTCGCGTGTTTTCTCGACAATAAGTAAAGCCCTAATGAATCACATGTTCAACTTTTGATCTTCAACATTCGGGATTTCCTCTGTATGTCAACATTATGTAACAGCTTTCTTGACTAGAAAATAAAAGGACATAAAAACATTAAAAACAAAAACCATTAGAGAGGAACACTATGCAATTATCCCCAGTAATCTAGAATTTAATCTCCCTTCAATATTTCTTTTCTACAATTGGGTTACTTACAATACCATGAAAATGTAGAATCTAACTATACTGAGCTAGGTGAGGACAACATTCGAAACAACTCTTCAAGGAAAGGAAGACGCAGACTAAACAGTCTTTTTTTCCAAAATTTTCTGTGGAATTAGATTTTTTTTTGTGAATATGTGACGTGTGATACCATCTGCTACACCTCTACCAACTCAATTGATATATTTTTTTACCATAAAATTAGATAGAATCATGTAAAAGTAGTATAAAAGACAAAGGGACAATAAGCAAGAGATACATACCCATGCAATGGGTGGAGGGGGTTCTTCTTCTTCATTCTTCATTTCTCCATCATTCCTTTCCATCTTTTTTAGCTTGTTTGCAACCCCAAACTAAACCACATTAATTCATGGCCTACTCCCTCCAATTTCCTCATTTGGTTCATGCATGCACAACGAAGGCGTTCAACCATCCTTGTCAATATAATTGCCGTGGTGCGGACGATGTGGAGTCCTTTTTTCCTTTCTTGACATTTAGGCTATATTTGTTTTTAAAAAAATAAAATAATAATCGTCGGCAAATTGCTATGATACAATTGTTTTTTTTTTTTTTTTTTTTGATAATTGGAGCGTAAACATATGTTTCAGTTTTACCCCAAAATTTCCCCAATTTCGCGATCTTTCTCTTTTCTTTATCTCCATTTTTCGCTTTACTGCTTCTTTCTCTCTTTTTTCCCTTTACTGCTTCTTTTGATTTTTTGTTCTTTCCTTAAAACAAAAGAACATGTTTTCTTCTATCTCCCATTTTTTTCTATACTTGGATTTTAACACCCTTAAAAAACATATTACTAATGACAAAAAAAAGAAAAAAAACACCTATATTATTTATTTATGCAATAATTACATCTTCTGAATATGTAACAACTTTAATTAGATTCATCATCGTTATCAAAGCCAATTCTTGATACTCTTAGAGTCGACTAATAACTTTAATTAAAAAAAAACTTAGTAAACAACTAACAACCGAAAGTAATTATATTCCTCGATAAGCATCATCGATTGGAAGGGATGAGACAACAACACTGCAAATTGACAAGGGAAGCAAGGCCATATTGTCATTAAAATGGAATCCCATTGGAAGTCTCTGATTACAAAATTCCACTAATAAGCACCAAATTCCTTTTGAACATTTTTCATATTTATTTATGATATCTATTGAGAACTAAACTCAAGTAATTTTCTTATCCTTTTCTTCCACACATCAAATCTTATCCAGAATATAAGAATATGAGGTCACCAGTCATGAATTTAATTTTGACTAACAACTCAATTTATATTTGTATATTCCAATTTTGCTTTCAAATCTTTATCATTTTCACTTTCCTTCTTTTGTCTCTCCTTTGCACTCTGCAACTTGGTAAGACTCTTTGTTGACAAACAATAATAAATATTTTTGTCAAAAAGTTTTCCACAATTCCAGTCTGATGATTCGCTATGTAGGGTCTTCTTGTTTTTTATAATTTAGCCAGCTATGTTTGTTAGGCTTTTTTTTATTTTTATTTTTTATTTTTTATTTTTTTTTTACACTTTTCACTTTTTCTCTTTAAAACACGATCACAAACATCACTTATAGAATGGGTGAAATTGTAAAAATAGCAAAAGATAAGACCCAAAAAAAGCTGGCTAGAATTGTTGTTTTTTACCTTTTGATTTCCTTAATTGCCATTTTTTTTCTTGAACCTCTATAACCAAGGAATAAAATAAAAAGTCAGACAGTATTGCTAATGAACTTTTCTAGAGAGTCAGGCTAGGCAAGTCAGGTCCGCGTCAGACCAGGCCCAATACCATCCATCATCCTAGAGATGTTCATAATGGTACAATCAAACACAATCACACGGACAGAGAACCCCTCTGTCGCTGTCCTGGCTCTCTAAATTTTTTTGATTGCTAATTGATTGATCAACGAAATGATACCAAGAAACCATATCGATGACTCGGTGGCATATTTGATAAAATGTATAACATTTTATTAGAGATAAGCCTTCTTAAAAGGTCTGATTAAAATCTACAGAGTAAGGCCAGCCCAACATCATCCATCATTCTTAAGATACGCATCTCTAGAATGATGAATGGTGTTGTGACTAGCTCTTTAGAAAAGTTGTTGGATATTTTATCAATTTTACAAGCACTAGACTTATCACCTCACCAGTCACCAATCTACATATAACTCACTGCACTATTATTTGCAAAGTTTATCACACCAAAGGGAAATTTTGTACAACCATAAGTGTCACGATCATGATATATGTAGAGGTCATCGTCTTCATGTACATATCTTCGAATTTTCTATGGTAAAATGACAAAATCGACGTTGACATATCGTAGAAGAAAGTAGAACAAGTTTATAAAGTACACAGAGAAACACATGAGAACAAAATGATCTGTTGAAAAGAAGACAATAATGTACATGTCGATCCCTTTGTATTGTCTTTAAATAGTTCTTGCATGAACATTGAATCCCTAACTTACCCAGAAAGTGTGGGGGTCCTTCATCACTTTCATCTTTGGGTTTCCACCAGACAATGGTGCACCCCACAACTTGTTCTAGCTGGTCTTCATGCCCATCCATCCAATGTTGAGTTGAAGACATAAACAAAGTTGAATGTGTAATGGTGTTTTCATGCATGTCACTTCACTTGGTAGATACATAAAAAAAACTTTCGGAAATTGTGGGTTCATTCACCTTTTCTTCTTTGTGGGTGGGGGTGGAGGAGAGGAGCCATGCATTGTGATATATGGTGCTATGGATGATTGGATATGGACATATTTTGAAAGTCATGTAGATTTCCATTACTCCATGTTCCATGCATGTTGGCTATGCAATGGTAAGTTTGAATTATTGAATTTGTATGGTTGGGCGCTCGTGTAGGATGCTAATTAAATTTGTAGAGAATGAACTTTTTTTATATTTTTTTTTTGGACAAAATATAGAAATCACATTCTCAATTTTCTCGTAAAATATGGTAATATTGTGATAACCATTTGGATATAATTTGCACTTCTTTCTTTCTCACTTCTTGAAGCCATTCTGGATCTTCTTTAGTCGAGTACCTCAAATCTACATGGTGTGCCCCTGTAAAATTTCATGCATAATATATGGTAAATCAACAATATGAATTGTGGTAATTCAAGTATATCAACAAAAAGAACTAGTTAATAGTCAAACCTTCCTTTGCAACTATTGCTATAATACTCTTCGATATACTCTCTAGAACCCTGCATTCATGCTGACCACAATCAAACCTTTGAAGAATAGTTTCTTGTAGAACAAACATTCCATATAAACGATGTGTGTGTGCGAAAAGAAAAGAAAAAATGTCGAAAGCATACAACAACAAGTAATGTATTGTATATTTACCCTCCACCACTCCATGGATCCCTTAAGCCATTGAAGAAAATGATGTTGCTCCCAAAACGCTTCAGTACCCTCTTGATGTCCTGTCGATATACATTTATATAACATAATGTTTCTCAATAGAAAAACTTGAGTTAACATTATGTTTTGGGCTAATATGGAATGGGCTTGATTTATAACAAATGGCCCATGTTGATCCCATCTTCTCTTCACTATCAAAGTAGTTTTTGGTTATGTGTAGCTTCCAATGTAGCCCATATTTGCACATTTTAAGGTGCCAGAATTTGATTTATGGAAGAGTGCTTATCATCAACATTGTTAGATAAAATGTCGTGGAGTCGAAATACTCACATGTCCGCCGAATTCAGTGGTGATCCAATATGGCCTAGGACAGACTCCATTACATTCCCCCGTTGCTCGACTGGTATAATTCCATGGCGAAAACATGCTCTCGTTGTCGTTGCCACCAATTGTCATAATCATCTCTGTGCTAGCCTGCATAATCCAATACTATCCCATTACTTCCATATCATTATAAAACAAAAGTTTCGAATTAAAAGCCCAAGCCCAACTAGAAGCCCAATAAGTTTCATTAATTTTCCAATCAGTTTTTACAATATCTAATCAAATAATTATGGATTCTAAATATAAAAAAAAAATTAAAAAAAATCAAATATTTATGGTTATTACCTGCCATCTCCAGCCACCAAGGTCGTGGGGGTCGGAATCATCAAGAAGATCGAAACATGTAGTGTTACCAGTGTAGTTATAGTAAATGCTGGCAGCACCGTATAATTTCGCGAATGTGTTATTCCCTGCCGCTGGGTTGTCAATTGCCTTGCACATCTGAACAACCACAAAATGTACAATGTTGTTAGCAAACATTTCAAAACAAAAGATGATTTATTTACTTATTTTTTGAAAAGAATATATAGCTATACATATTTTATCATATATAGATAGCCTAACCTCCTTGACTGGATAAGCAGGCATGGGATTCAGAAAGTTCGATGGAGTTGGATAATCTGTCATGGCTGTGTAAGTAAAGGCTGTTTCGAGCCAACCCTCCAATGAGCCCGCATCGATGTAGTTCCTGCAACAATAACAAAAGAGCATTAAACGTGAATTCAATACAGGTGCTAATTTGCAATCCGGTAAAAAAAAAAAAACAATTGATTCATGCATACTTGCATATTTTGAATGAATTTCTGAGCAATTCAAGTCCACCTGGTTGTTCTGCTGTATCATCAATTTGTTTCCATGATCCCTTGATCACTTTGTAACAATTCTCGCTTTCGCTCTGGTACAGTGTGTTATGATCGATGCAAAACATTAATTGTAATCAACATAAACAAACAAATAAATAAAATAACGTTATATTTTTAAGGGGTGCTAGCTTGAAATTTTTTTAGGAATACTCAAAGTTTAAATTAAGTTACCTTGAAATCATTAGTAATAATATTGTTGAAGCTGTATGGAGAGACAATGTCTTCAAAACAGAGAATTGGAGCTGAAGATGCCAAGGCCCCCATTGCTATATGTGGGTATTTTAACCTAAACCATGCAGCCAACACTGCACAACAAAACTCTTTTATTGCTTAAATCACTAAAAATGCTTAAAGAATCTCAAATAAGGGATTTTTGGACTTCCGTCTGATAATGTTTCACACCGCTTTCTACAGAAAACCTTAGTTACCAAATTTCAGAGTTATCAGTATAACTATTGAAAAAAAAAAAAACCTTACTTCCTCCATAGGAACCTCCAAAAACAATTACAGGAGAATCTTGTGCAGTCAAATTTTTCTTCAAGTCAGTGATCAAAGTGGCATAGTCAGCCAAGGCTTGTGATGAGCTCAAATACCCCAATGTACTTGCATTGTCATAAGCTACTTGTCTGTTCCCATCAAATGGAATGGATTTCCCATAATACCTATGCTGACAATTACAATAGCCAGCCAAAAATATTGTTATTAACACCATGAAGAACTCAAATCATTTTGGATCAAATTCACAAAACAAGAAACAAAGAAATTGATTTATCGCCGTATCTACCCCACCCCCCCTGGTTCTGAAACTTGTACTACTTTTGAAAGTAAATGGTGAAAATGGATGGTCTGTAAATAGTTGTTCAACTTATTCATTATAAACTGTTGTTTGTTCATTAGGCTATGAATATAAAAATGAAGTTCAGTATCAACAATACTGAGAATGATTAGTAATGGATGTTCAGTGATACATGTCTCTTACCTCAATGAAAATGAGAAGGGCTTTAAATTTAGGTGCAGTCTCAAACATGAACCCAGTGTTCTGCGTAAACCATTGGATGTTTCCTTCATTACCGGTGTAAACAAATATGGGTGCGTTACTTGCAGCTCCACCCCAATACGTACCATTCATCAAATACCTCTGTTGAAAGGTTTCATACCCCTGTGGTAGGTAATTGAAATGGTCAAGTGTTTGTGTGAAGAACTTTGTTTCATAAGAACCATCTTCAGCCGAAACCGATAAGGATTCTGGTTGAATGCTGCCATGGGGAAACCTTGGACTAATCTTAGCAACTGAGGGGGAAGAAGAAGAAGAAAATAGAATGATCAACAGGGAAAACCATAGAATATATGTCATGGTAATCAGGTCTGAATAATGAAGTTGTGGGGTTATGAACTGATAACTTATAGACCCCCTACAACTTTTCCATTTATAATTTAGGTCTGTAGTTTCTACCGGACTAAAGAGAGGAAGAGATAATTACAAAGGATTGTGATTTTTCGAAATATGGCAAAATTTCATGAAATATTTCTTATTTTGAAGTTATCGAGATCTCTTTTGAAATCTGAAATTTTTTTGAGAAAAGAAATAAATATTTTAATCTCCATATATTTCAAAAGTTTGTCATGTAAGTGATTCTTAATCAGTACGACACTCCGAGTCATGTGAGATTTTTTTTATATAGTATTTAAAAAATTTTAAAATGCATAAGAAATTTTTATATTTTTTTCTACACAAAACAAAATTTTTGACAAAATAAAAATATTTCTTAAAATCGGGAACTGAAATTAACTGGAAAAACAAAATCACAATCCTTGCTAATTACGACCTGGTTTTCTTATCTTCTATAAATGAATGTTTTTGGTGCATTAATACATGAGGTGTTGTGAGTTGTGTGAATTAGGGTCACTCATTTGACCTTATGGAATATTTGAGTACAAGATAATGCTAATCAAAATGAAGAAACCAAGAATCTGATTAATTATGAGTGGTGCAAAGTTGCTATCAGGAACGGTACATTGATTAAGACAGATATTGCCAGCTCCAAATTGTCGTTGATGCATCATGTAAACTCATCGATGATGAATTTAATTAATTTTTTAAATAAATAATTAGAGGATTTGATTAGTAAACTCTAGGGGATCTTTCAAAATTTTGGTTACTTGCATGTGGCTCCATTTGGTGGCAATTGTTGAAAATGATGATGAGAACAATAGGAGGAACAAAAGGCCCATTGTTATTGCTTGGCAAGGCTATGTGAGCCAAGTTTTTTTTGGGTGTCTGGGACCTGAAGTATATTAAGAGCACCCCAGACATGCACTTCTACGAGGCTTCGCATCATGAACTTATCGTCAGAATGACTTCGAATCACTACACTAAATTGACATTTTTGTAACAACCCCAAAAACAGTATCACTTTTGAAGTGTAACAATGCACCTAACAATTTTACACATTTTCACAAACAAAATGATACAATAATTGTATCACCATGAAGAGTATGGTTATAAAAATGATATTATTCATGGTGATCCAATTTATTGTATCATATTTTTTTGTTATTGTTTTTCATTTTCTTGACTAAATTTAATTTTGATTTGAAATTGTTTGGTGGATTGTAACATCTCAAAAGTGATACTGTTTTGAGAGTTGTTACAAAAGTGTCAATTTGGTGTAGTGAATGTTGAAGGTGAAAGTCTTGAAAAAAAAAAAGTTTAAGAAAACTAAAAATAAAGGATAAAATTGCGAACTGATATGGCTGTTTTGCTGGAAATGATTTTCTCCGGCTAATGATTTTCTCCGGCTACGCCAAGGTAAACATCAGAGCAATTTTTCACATAAACATAAAAAATAAAAAATATAAAGGGTGCAAAAAAAATCAGTAAACATAATTCATCCGGACATCTTCAATTTGCCAATACATGATGATGATCTTGGTCTACATAATTACATCGTTGCAATGACACTAGGGGAAATGCTGAAATAGGTTCATGAAGTCTCTGAAGTGCCAATTCCAAAAACAAAATTTCATTGCAACATTTATCTAAAGGAAAACGTTAGTTAGGAAGGCAAGTTATACAAGGCTGAACAAAAAACCGATCAAACAGATTAAACTGACCGAACCGATCTAAACCGAACCGATTGGTTCGGTTTAAATTCTGTTCGGATCGGTTTCAATTTTAAAAAATTCAAAATCGAAGTGGTCGGTTCGGTTTCTATGCGATTTTAACCGACCGAATATATATAATAAATAATATATATTTTATATATAAATAATACAATATGTTTAAAATAGTCGGTCAGTTCGGTTTTATTTCGATTTTAGTCGGTTTGGTTACGGTTTGCATAAATTAGAATCGGTTCGGTTTCGGATCGATTTTGTTAATGGTCGGTTCGGTTTCGGTTTGAAAATTTTAAACCGACCTAAGTTGGTTCACGGTTTAGGTGAAAAACCGAACCGTCGGTTTGGTTTTCAGCCTTAAAGGCTTCTAAAAAACAGAGGTTGTTCTGATGTTTCTATTTGTTATGAGTGCTTAGTCAAGACTCAATACTAAATTGTCAATTCTCTAAAAACACTAACCTGTAAAGAAGGTGAGTTCAATCATATATCAAACTAAAATGAGATTGCTGTCGTGAGATTACAACATACATCGTTGGTACCATTCATACAACTACACCGTAAACTCACATAGTACTACTACAAATCAACACATGGGTAATGTAGGCCCATGGATAATTAGAGTGCGCTCAAAGCACGACCTCCGAGGACCAGTGCATTAATATCATGTTAAATAAAATAATTTTTAATCATTAAGAGCTTATTCTATTCATCTCACAATGAGGTATTTATACGGATACAAATATAATCCTAACTAGGAAATGAAAAATAATTTGAATTCCAGTCAATTCGGTATTCTTAAATAAATACAATCCATGTTAATCCGGTATTTCTAATTATTTAATTAATATAATTACTATTCATGTTAACACCTCCTCGAGATGACACATAGATATTGCAAATGTCTAGCTTGACAAGTGAATTAGCAAGATAATAATTTCTTTTAGTACCACATCCAATTATTTCCTCGTTGCTAAGACCTTGATTGTTGTAGCAATGCGGAATCCACCAGAGAGTCAGAAGAGGCAGCAGGCGGTGGGGCTAAGTTGGTGCTACAAATTGCCGCCTTTCATTCCTTCTAACTAGGGCGATTGATACGTCCCTCATGAGCCTTTCTCTTGATAACAATCCCACCACTAAGGAAATCCATGTTTCTTAAAACACCTTTCCTCATCATGCTTAGTGCTTCCACAAGGAGTAAAACTTCCATCACCAAATCCTTTAGATGAATGTTGAGTAAGTAAATTGCTCCCAGATTTCTTGACAACCATAGCCAAGCTAGAAGTGGTGCCCTGATTATGCATGGTTGGAAGCATTGCTCCTCATGCCAGACAGTTGCAAATGCCATTTTAGGGGTAAGAAACGGTCTCGTGCGAAGAATCTGTTCGCGAATACTATCATAAATATCTTCAAGACCAATCAGAAACAAACAAACACGTTCCTCGTCAATCTCCTTCTTGCGAGCCTGAATCACCTCTACGTGGGTACAGTGATCAAGCTCTTTCCAAATACTTCAGGTGAGAACAAATAAGAAGCAACTGGTCTACCTGCCTACTTAGTCTCCAAGGCTTTGCGAGACAAGTCGTAGACAAACATACCTATCAGCACCTTCATAATATGTTCTGCAACGCTGTCTCTGAAACACTTTTTTGCAGTGGGAAAACAAATAAACAAGTTTATCACATTCGGTTCCATGGCACCAATGAGCCAATCTTTCATGGTAGCATTCTCCATAACCCACTTCTCATAAGTTGCACCGTGAGGAGTGTGTTCTGGAGTAGTACCAGTAATATATCTCATCCCACCTCGTTCGACAATCAACATGGAGACAACTTGAGACCAAAAAGTGTCATTCAACTTGACACCATAAGGAATAGACCTTGGTTTTGAAACCATGGTCACAACCGGCATAGGCATAGCAGGTACAATGGATGAGTTAGACGTAGTGTAGGACAAAGGCAACACCACAAGAGCAACAACATATCAGCAAGACCAGACAACAAATCACCAACAATAAATCAACAAGACCACAACAAATCAACAACAAGGTAAATCAGCAAATCAGCAAGGTAAAGGCAAAACAAGGCAATAATAGAAAAAAACAACAAAGAAAAGGATAGCAATGAAAGCACGATCCTAAATAGATTGCCAACGACTATGATAGCATGATAAATCAAATAAATCAGCAAAGGCTCTAATACCATGATCAATTGTCAATCCTCTGAAAGCTCGAATTCGTAGAGATAACAAATCCAATCATATATCAAACAGAAGTGAAAACGGGGTCGTGGGTCTACAACATACATCGATGGATACCAATAGTACAATTATATTGTAAATTCACACGGTACTACCGTGGATAAACACATAAACAATTTAAGCCCATCTTAATATTCTAACAAATTGAACATTGAACACTGAACACTCTTTTAAGTATAAGAAAAAAAAAAAAAAAAAAAACCTACAGTTTGAACCACAAACATGGTGTAACGAAGGACTAGTTGTAGTTTAAAACTTGGATAGGCGGGAAGAGAAACAAAACCCAGCTTCATGGGAGTCATGGAAATATTTTGAAGTCACATAGATGTCCATGACTCCAAGTTCCATGCATGTTGGCTCTGCATAAGGTATCTTTGAACAATTGAAATTGTTTGGTTGGGCTCATGAAGGATGCAAAGTAATTTGAATAGCATGATCTAGTCTTTTGACATAATATAAGAGTCGGCACTCTCAGGTTTTTCGAAATAAGGAATTGATTATATAATATAAGAGTACGATTTCAACAAAAATGGAAATTGGAATGTCTGCTAATCCCTTGAACAAGAAAATTGGGGGATATATATGCTATATATTCACTCTATTTTGGACAAATCTTTGTAATATTGTGATAACCACTTGGATATGATATGAACTTCCTTCTTTCTCACATCTTGAAGCCAATCTGGATCTTCTTTAGTTGAGTACCTCAAATCTACATGGTGTGCCCCTGTAAAATGTCATGCATAAATGGTAAACAACAGCATGAATGTGTTCATTCAATATCAACAAAGATAACTAGTTTATAGTCAAACCTTCTTTTGCAACTATTGCTATAATACTCTTCGATATACTCTTTAGAACCCTGCATCCATGCCAACCACACCAGACCAATTTATTTGAAGAATACTTTTCGAGAAAAATTATTCCTTGTAACCGATGTGTGTTTATGTGTAATCGGTGAGAAAGAAAATGCAAAAGCATGCAAACAATTATCAGTGTATTGTATATTTACCCTCCACCACTCCATGGATCTCTTAAACCATTGAAGAAAATGATGTTGCTCCCAAAACGTTTCAATACTGTCTTGATGTCCTGTTGAAGTGCATTTGCATTTTTAAATCCATGCATGGTTGTAGTAAAAGAGTGCCAGAGTTTTAATTTATTGAACAGTGTAAGAAGATCATCAAAATTTTTAGATAAAATGTCGTCGAACTGGGATACTCACATGTCCACCGAATTCGGTTGTGATCCAATTTGGCCTGGGATAGACACCGTATGTGTCTTTACAGTAATTGGCTCGACTGGGGTAATTCCATTGAGACGGAGGAAACATGCTCTCTTCATTGTTGCCAGAAGTTGGCATAATCATCTCTGTGCAAGCCTGCAACCAATATCCAATATCACATTTTGATTAAACATTCCAAAAATTCAATCCAATTATTTTGTTAGAATAAGCATTTGCAAGATCTAATCAAATGTGGTTACCTGCCATTGCCAGCCTCCAAGATCATGGGGGTCAGAATTATCAAGAAGATCGAAACATGTAGCATTACCAGTGTAGTTATAGTATACACTTGCAGCACCATATAGCTTCACAAATGTATCATTACCTGTTGCTGGATTTTCAATTGCCTTGCACATCTAAACAACCAAAAAACACAAGCAGATCTATTAGCAATACCAAAATAAACATAATGCCAAAAAAAAAAAGAAAAAAATCCAAAGTTCTCAATCAAAATATTATTTTTCGTTTAGCGATCCTAACCTCCTTGACTGGATAAGCAGGCATTGGACTTAGAAAGTTTGATGGAGTTGGATAATCTGTCATGGCAGTGTAAACAAAGGCTGTTTGAAGCCAATCTTCTAATTTCCCCGCATCAATGAAGTTCCTGCAACGACAAACAATAAGAATGAGTTACAGATGGAATTCAAAAGGCATGCTAACTATATTTGGAATTTGTGTATAAAAACCAAAGATTCATACTTGCAAATTTTGAATGAATTTTGGAGCAACTCAAGTCCACCTGGTTGTTGTGCTGTATCTTCAATTTGTTGCCATGATCCCTTGATCACTTTATAACAGTTCTCGCTTTGGCTCTGGTATGGGTTATGATTGATAAAAACTTATTATTAACAACAAAAAAAATGCAAGTATTTTAAGAGGTGTTAGCTTGAGCTTACTTTAAGCACATTCCCTTTAAATGAAGTTGCCTTGAAATCATTTGTAATGATACTGTAGAAGCTGTATGGAGAGACAATGTCCTCAAAATTGAGAATTGGTGCTGAAGATGCCAAGGCCCCAATTGCGACATGTGGGTATTTTAACCTAAACCATGCAGCCAACACTATATAACAAAGACTGTTTTAGTACACAGATGCAGATCTAAAAATGCTTAAAGAATCTCAAAAAATTAAAATAAGAGGATTTTTGGACTTTGTCACACAATTTTGTATACCGGTTATCAAAGAAAAGCATGGTTCAGCACAAAGCAGAAATCAAGTTATGACTACTAGTAGCGAAAAAATCGAATATTGATGAAAATCATGTACAAAGAATAAAAGTGAAAAATGAAAACTTACTTCCTCCATAGGAACCCCCAAAGACAACCACAGGAGAGTCTTGTGCAGTCAAGTTTTTCTTCAAGTCAGTGATCAATGTCGCATAGTCAGCCAAGGCTTGTGATGAGCTCAAATACCCCAATGTACTTGCATTGTTATAAGCAACTTGTCTGTTACCACCAAATGGAATGGATTTCCCATAAAACCTGTGCTGCAATTTAGAAGAGACCCAACAATCATCATAGTTATTAACAACACGAACTCAATACTGTTTTTTACCAAATAATATTTTTTTTAAAGTGAGAACAAAAAGATTTATCTAGTCCTTTGTATTCTATGAGCTGGATGAATTTCCGGAACAACTGTTTTTCACGAGAATGATTTCTGTACCATATAGATCAACCCCATTAAAACTCAGGCAAGAAATTCTAAAACTTTTACTAATTTCATAGTCTATCTATCATGAACTTCAGTAACAACAATACTAGAAATGATTAGTAAGTGATATTCATTAATATGTATGTACTTACCTCGATGAAAATGAGAAGGGCTTTGAATTTTGGTGCAGTCTCAAACATGAACCCAGTATTCTGCGTAAACCATTCAATGTTTCCTTCATTTCCAGTGTAAACAAATATCGGAGCCTTACTTGCACCACCACCCCAGTATTTATCATTCATCAAGTACCTCTGTTGAAAGGTTTCATAACTCTGTGGAAGGAAATTAAAATGATCAAGTGTTTGGGTGAAGAACTTTGTATCATACAACTCATTTCCGGACGAAACTGAGAAGGATTCTGGTCGAATGATGCCATGAGGGAACCTTAGAGTGATTTTGGCTATTGAGGAAGAGGAAGATAATAGAATGGTTAAGAATGAAAACCATAGAAGAGATGTCATGGTTGAGGCTTGAACTAATGTGATTGTGAGCAGACGACTTATAGGTCCCCTATATGTTCAATCTTCTTTATAAGGTCTGTAGTCTCTGAAAGACTTAAGAGACAAGGAGATGGAAAGAAGTGTGGTTTGGTCCAACATGAATGAGAAGACTCCAAGAGTTGTTAACTACGACTGGTTTTCTTATCTTCTATCAAGTTATTAGTCTATAAATATATGTTTTGTTGTGTGAATTAGAGTCACTCATTTGACCTATTTGAAACGTTGGAGTACAAGCTACTGCATGTTAATCAAATTAAGAAATCAAGAATCTAATTAAATTATAACTGATGCTAAGTTGCTCTCAAGACCAGTGCCTTAATTATAATCCAAATATCGCCAAAAATGATGCATCGTGATACACAAATGATTGATTACCGTGCGATGATGAATTTGATTAGTTTTCGTTGTTTTTTATGATTCTAAATAATGAATTAGTGAATTGATTAGTATAAACTGTTGGGGATCTTCCAAAATTTTGGTTGCATGTGGTGGCAATTGTTAAAAATAAAGGAGAGGAGGAACAAAAAGCTGATAATTTTTGTTTGGTTAGGCCATATATATGAACCAAGTTTTGGGGGTTTTGGGACCTAAAGGGAGAATGCTTTGCATCATGAAACTTATCATGAGGAATAACTTTTGATTGATGAAACTGAAAAGTTCCATATAAGGACCACCACTTTTATTATTCTTCCACACCACTGAGAAGGCCACTCGAGCTAGTTGCAAGCAATTTTGGAAGGGTCTATATATGGTTCAGTGTGTAAGTCAAATGCTGGGAAAATGATAGAATGGACTGCAGGATATTTGAATTAGAAACTATGTTTCATAAGAAACTTTGATCCAAAGAAGGCAAAAGTGAGAAAGGAGAGGAGAAAAAGCAGTAACATTTTTGTGTATCGATAAAACTGTAAAACTTGTTTTCTTGGAGCGGAGATCTCTGCAATTTTTATCCTCTTTATGTAGCTTTCGTTTCTTTTGAAGTAAACAAAACATGGTTAAAAAAAAGAAAAAAGAGTTTGATCCTTGATATGCTACTCTCCAAAGTTCTACTTAGCTCAAAATGACACAGAAATGAAGGTCTATAGGCAAAATTCTTTTTAAAAAAAAAAAAAAAAAAAAAAGCATACCAAGCTTAAGAAAAGTTTTCGGCACCAAATTCACCTTAAAACCATAACACAGCCTATGAGATTGTCTAACCAGTACCCTAGTTTGCGATTTTTAGTATTTTAAAAAATAAAACCAAATTTCTTGGAGTAAATCCATCACAATGCCCTTTTCTTTTTTCATTTACCTGTTAGGTGGCAATGTCAAATTCAAGTTGGATGACCTTGACATTAAACTAAAGATTCTCTGAAACAATAATGATGTTTGGACGAAGCATTTACTTGTACTATAAACAAAACAAAACAAAACACAACTTAAAATAGTGTGATTGAACTAGAAAAGGAAATGGCCGTTTTACGGTATTTCACACAAAATAATAATGATGATAATAAATGAAAAATTAAGTAATTTGAATTCGTCCTGGTATCAACTCGCCAATATATAATGATCTTGATCTGCATAAAACGTTGATGCATTAATGACACCAGGAAAATACTGATATAGTTCCTAAATTCTCCTTAATACCATCTCCTAAACTTTTTTTTCATTGAAATAATGTCATTTATCTAAAGCAGAACCTTTATTTCAAAGGCCCGTTCTACAAGGTTCCTTAAAAATAGACTGTTCTGAAGTTTCTAACACCTACTGGTTATGAGTGCTCAATCAAGACATCATTGAACACTGAATACTCGCGAGTATAAAAGACATCTATACCACCAACATGGTGCAATAGAAAAACTTGCTCTTCTATCTACACAGATGATAGGCTGGAAAGAAAAAACAAAACCCAGCTTCATGTCTAAATGAAGGTGAAAACGGTGATCAATAAAACACCTCTGTAACTTCACCTACACCGGAAAGTGCTAGAACGAACCTTCACTTTTAGCTGGAGGTGTCGACAAACCTGATGCAGGGCTCCTCTCAATCAAACCGAGGGATGTAGCCTGTCTGACAACATCGAATTCAAACTTTGCTTGTGCGATTTCTCCAAGATCTGCATCCAGTGGAAAAATATATAACAAACAATCACTTTTTGCACAAGTCAATTGGTCAATTCTTGAATTTGTATGTGCAGTGTTATCAATCAGGCAGCAATGCCATTGGTGAAGAATGCACCACGTAAGTTCCTTGGGTATGATATTACTTCTGGATTTTAAAGATTACAAAGGTAATTGTAACAAAATTCTTATTTACCTAGATCAGCTGATATCAGGGCCTCCCCTTGGTAATTAGGTCCAGCCAGAACAGCCCCTGATGGAGAAACAATAACACTGCCTCCCGCACACACAATTGCTTCTGGTGAGAGATCTTTGTCTGCATCTCTGGAGTCACATTCTGGTGGTAGTGGATAATCTTTCCTTTGACAGAATTGGTTTGCAGATAGAACAAAGCATCCGGCTTCAACAGCAATATGGGTCATGGATGACCGCCACGCATCACTGGCATCCGACGTGGGTGCATAATAGATTTCAATCCCTGTAAAGATAATAAGTTTGTCAATTAGATGAACGAAATTAGCTTCCACCTTCCAACGGTAAGCTAAATGCACCAAACCCTCGGGGTTGTGCATTTAGTCCACCACAAGTACTGATTCAAAAACAAAACTTCAACATAAGTAGGATGATTAATCCATGACCATGATATAAAATGCAAAGACAAGATGTTGTTCTGATCATCCTACTAGAGTTTTCACAAAAAAAATTCAAAGTTCCAGGATATCAATTCAAAGGTCGAGGAATCATGTATCGTGCATCACCAATTTGGTTGACAAACTTTTCTTTTTTCTCCACAATACACAAGACATTTAAGCAGTGACGGAGTCAGGATTTTTGTTGAAGGGGGTGGAGCGACGAGTCATAGTTAATTAATGATAATATTAAAATTAATTACTTTAACATATTTTTTTTTTAATTTGAACAATACATAAATAATTATACAAAACATGATTTGCTAAACAAAATTCCATCTAATTTAATAAAAGATTTTCATTCAAAAAATGATGAAGATCACCTTGGATATACATTATAAAGTTCTATAATTTGAAAACTTACACATCTACATCCATAACATGAATACCAAAAACTCTTTCTCCACCCCCCCCCCCCCCCCCCTTTTTCCCAATTAGAAAAAAAAAAAACATTACAACTGATTTCAACGCATTTTCATATCTTGAAATCATTTCATAATTGTTTCGTTGTCAATGACATCAAAAACTCATTTTCAATATATGTAACAAAAAAACATTCATCTAATCATCTTCCATTCAATTTCGTAATCGATTCTTCACTATATTCATTGCAGAAAATGTTTTCTCACTGTAGTGGTGGCAACTGGTAGGATGAGTGACAATGTTATGAGTAAATATACCATGGAATGGACATATTCATTTTTTGTCTCAACCATCTTCTTAGCTAAACTGCTAATTCCATTGACATTTGAAAATTCATCATTGGAATGCATATCAATAACATAATTTCCAATTGATTGTAAATTACCATGAGATCTCTTTATGATAAATTAGCTGGATAAAATTGAGAAAGTCGAATCAACCGCTATCAAAAGCTGAAAAAGAATCACTTGGATTTAAGCATGTCATACAAAAAAGCAATTCGGTATTCACCTAATCAAAGGTGTTACTGAACTCTTAGAGCTGCAACCCATGTCAAGAAAAACACTAGTAAACAAGAAGCCCAATGCCCAGAGTTCTAAATTTCTATAAAATCATCATAACCCCACCAAAATATTGAACACCCACAACTAAAAACTATAGAATAGACAAATCATGCACTCACAGTCACAAATTCTCACATAGGGCAAAAAGCGTAAACCCTAGATTCAAAGCTTTCAACTTTAAACAACCAATGTGGAGTAAGTAGTAACTCATTGGCGAAAAGGTAAAATACTCATTAAAGCTATAAAAGAACTCATTTTTTATGAAACAAAACGTGAGAAACGCCTAATTAGAATCGAAAGATATGAAATTGAAATTTGGAGGTTTACTAGGAACATGGGGTTTCCATGTTTGAGCAAGGGAATAGAGTAGATTCCTCATCTTGTGAAGATGAATGAGGTAAATATGACTGTATTGCTAGTCTGTGTACTTCCGAGGCTCTTTTCCCTTATTTGATGAGAGAAGTGATAGGTTATGACACATTTTTCAGACTTGTTAGTTGGACAAGATGGTGTTTGAGAGATTTGGGGGATTTATACTTGAACTGTTGAACAACTGAAGTTGTTGTTGAAGTGGAAGGGGAAGAAAATGGATCCAACAAATTACTTTGTAGAAGCACAAAAGATAAATAGATGGGGGAATCAAATTGGTGTATAAAGTTAAGGGTCAAAATTTAATTTCAAATGCAAAATTATATGTAGACAATTTTTTTTCAAAAAGTCATAGGGGGCAAGTGCCTCTATTAGCCCCTATGTAGATCAGTACCTACATTGAAGCACGTATTAATTTGTTCAACTAACAAATTGCCATATTATCCGGATGGCAACATATTAGCGTAAGCAACTACTACTCCAATCCTTATATTTTTTTTTTGATTGATTGCTTGAGCAAGTTAATAGAGGGTGTAGACGGAGGGAACGATCGTTGAAAATTTTGATGAAGGTGGTGAATGATGACATCCTTGAGCTTGGATTAGGCGAGGATATGTGGGAAGACTGCATTGCTTGAAAAACCAAAATCCATGTAGCCGACCCCAAAAATATCGGGAATGGGCTATGATGATGATTGAAACTATTTCAAGATTATTAGGGAAAATGACCTACAAGTCCTACTTTTTGGATTTATAGGCTTTTGAGACCTACTCTATTGTCAAACTCCTCTAAAGTCCTAAGACTTTAATCAAGAGGACATAAGTTGAGTCAAGGTTATTGTAAATGACTTCATTGCACTTTCACTTGCCAAATATTTTAATTTTGCTCTGAAGCGTAAATTACAAATTTACATTAGAAATATCTATAATCTAAAGTAAAAGCCAAATTGCATGCACACTATATACATTTTTCTTCAATGTTATTCACTCCGTCAACTAGAAAATTGCTATTATTTTGCGCTATATGCATGCATTTGTCATATTTTAAATTACAACTTTAATAGGTATAGGTGTTTTATTAGTACGTAGGTTAATCAAATTTGTTTATGTTAACTTAGTGTGAATTTTATTGACAAATTCATCAATTTGATTAACATGCCTAGTACTCGTAAATATCAATTCTGATTACCAAAACAATAAACTTTAAGCAACATATTATAAGACCCACACAATTTGATTACATTTCCAACGTACTTGACTACAATACAATCGATTTTGGTTTGCCTACCAATGAAATTTAAAAGCACACCTAGTAAAACCCATAAAATTTTAGTTACCTAAGCACATCCATTAAATTTTACAAACATTTGATTAATATCCGGATTCATACACGACAAACTTGATCACATGTCGATCCATTTAACCATAAAATTTTATTAGCATACGTATCAAAATCTCACAATTTGGTATGGCATATTCTTGAAGAGATTTTTTTTTCATTTATGAATTTGTAATACAATTATGACCATGATGTAATGTGAGTGGTGGCAAAATTGTAATACTTAGTTGTAGTAAAATGGAGGAGTGTTGATGTCTTTAGAGGAAGGTTATGTCATTTAGGACTTGAATGTCCACTTGACCGAAGTCTTCAAGACTTTAGAAGTGTTTGAATAAAAAGTAGGTCTAAAAAAAAAAAAAAAAAGGTCTCAAAAGCCTACAAGTCCAAAAAGTAGAACTTGTCAGTTTCCCAAATTATTACCCTTGACAATCCCGAGTGTCTATAGTTCTAAAGGGGATCAATGCCAACAGTATCTAGCACTATTCATGGTTGTTTGGTGGGTAATTATTGTAATGTGGAAATTAACACAATATTGGACAAGAGATGTTTGAGGATGTACCCAAGACAGTAAACTTATGATCCTTCCAATGTGGATTAACTTTATCAATGAAAATTTATATTCGAGGCCCATCAACACTCCCTTTTAAGAGCATCTCCACCCATGAGAGCGGAAAGCAAAAGGCTAAAAAAAAAATTCACCCCCAATTTTTTGCTCTCCACCCACCCCCTCGCAGCGGCTGAGGGGGTAAATTTTCAGGGTGGCATTTAAATTGGCGGCCAGCATAATGAATGCCGCCTCATAAATTCAACCACAAGTTGCAAATGTGTCGTTGGGGTGGGGGGCACAAAGTGGAGGGAGATCAGGGGTGGAATTCGGTTCAACGCATGGGTTCTAACCCACGCTATGCACATGTGTTGAAGTAAAAATATGGTTATTCTCCCATGGGTGTAGTTGGTTTTTGCCTTTTTAGGATGGAAAGCCAATGTTTATGCTTTCCACCACATGGGAGAAGATGCTCTGAGCCACCCTCTGAATTATTTTTTGTCTACATGGAATATACGGAGTGCTTAGTATACCGTCTTTTCCAAGAATCAAACTGTGATGGGTTTTGTTGAGCACCGATCTCATATTCATGGTTTGAACAAATTCATATATGTTAATGAAGCTTCATAAACTAGAGCATGAAATAGCCAGTTCAAATTTTAAGACCGGTTAATACTGTGAAGTAGCAGTAATGTATATGCAGGTTCACCAAAGGATCAAATTTAAGCACTGAAGGGTTACCTTTGCCATATAACTGTGTTCTTAAAGGGGGCATTCTATTATCCCAGCAGATGAGGCCGCCTATCTTTCCAACTGGAGTCTTATGCACAGGAGGAGGTGTTGATTTGTTCCCTGCTTGCCATACCATTTGCTCTGATGCTGTTGGCATTAGCTTGCGATGTTTACCGAGACACTTACCATGGGAATCAAAAACTAGAAGTGTGGAGTAGAGTTGATGCCCTTCTCTTTCTACCACTCCCATCACTATGTGGAGTTTATACTTTTTGGCCATTGCTGCCACTCGGATAATTTCAGGACCTACATGTACAAATTTAAAATTCAGAACTCAAAACAATAAATAATAAATATGTAAAATAAAATAATTCAGTACTTGCTGATAACACGTGTTTGCTAATTCACTAATCAATTTGAGTACCTAAGAGTGGAGACGGCAGCCTTGCCCGGGCAAAACAATGATTACTACTATGTTGTCCCAGACACTAGGCGAGGCGAGGTGAGACGGCCTGGGCACCTAGCATCCAGGGAAGCCTTTAAGAAAATTTTCAAAGCCTCTAAATATACATTATTTCAAAAGTTAATTTCACAAAAATTTAATTAAAAACATAAACTTCAAAGCTGATCCAATAACAAACATAAAAAAAAGGTTTTAAAAAACGCAACAATCCATTGAAAAAGTATATATAAAATCAAATGCTATTACCCAGGAGATTGCTGAAGACTACACCAATTTTAGGCAACGCCTAGGCAAGGCGATGAGGTTCTTGGTCACCTGCCTAGGTGTCACCCGAGACTACATAAGATTACTAAGAAAAATATCTCAATGAATATGTACTTTGAAGCTTGAAGTACTGTATTTTTCATTGAATAAATGAATGGTTTGATACTTTGCATTTTGAAGCTCGAAGTTATATTTTTATAACGTGATGTTTGTAACTTTGTATTTTTCGTTATACTTTGTATTCGTTATATTTATTTAATATATTGATACAAGACTACAAGAGTATCCTCCCTTGGGGGCTTAAAACTTTAGCAAGCGTTGCCCCTTCTGAAAATAGGAATAGTTTCCTATTTGGATAGAGTTTCCTACATATATGACACAATAATCCTATTTTAATGTCGTGTCTTCACCGTATGCGTGTCCTAGTGTTGGGGATAATGCCTATGATTGGACAAGGCAGTTGTAAAACCAATCCAAAATGGGGTAAAAATTATTGTTGTATACCTATGTCTGTATTGTACTCGACGCGTCACCCATACCCATGTCAATGCAACCCCAACCGCCTCATTAAAACCCCTTATATTTCTCTCAGGCCAAATTGTAAACAAATGAACAAGTGAACAATTGCACTTTATGGAAAAGTTGTTCCACAATTGCAAACATCAATGATTTTTCCAGAATAAACCTAGACCAAACCAAAATGACTCGAGAAGTTTCATAACTTGGAAGCAATATTGCACTTCTAAGAACAAGTGAGACAAAAAACCAAATGCAAAAGTAACATAAAACAAAAGGGTTGTGCAGTAATCACCGATACGTTATATAGTTAAATCGTTAATCGAACTCTATCGGTTCAGGCGCAATATAAGATAAATCGGGACTGATTAGAATTAATTGACTTTAAGTAGTAAACACCAATTTATCGATTCATTATAATTAATCGGGAGTGATTAGAATTAATCGACTGTATTTTCTATCCTTACAGGTAACATTTTTTTATACAAGAATTTATTTGTAAAAATAATGTATATTCAAGTAGTAAACACCAATTGCCACAATTTAATGCAAATTCTTACAGAATTAAGAATTCAATGGGTGCGGCTCTCCATATTCTTTAGCTTTGCTTGTTATTTTCTTTTGGGGTATTTTTCTCTAATCTTACAAATCTTTGCATATATATTCTTTGATCGTTCTTCTCTCTAACCTCTTCATACGCTTGATAATGCCCTATTGGTACGGTACCAATGAGGTTAGGAACGTTGTAATTAATGCGTTGAGGCGTGAGGCGAGGTGGACGGGCCTGAAAACGCCTGAGGTGTGAGGCGAGGTGGACACCTCAGTGAAGTGAGGCGGTCTTAACATTTTTTATAGATTTTTTTATCATAAATTAAAATATATCAGGATATTAGTATACATCATCATTTTGATAAGTATCATATGCAAATACGTACAAAAAGTGACACAACTACCTATAATCGAAATGGGAGTATAATAAAGTTGTATAAGATAGTGCAAGATGTATAATGTATTACAGTCAAGTACCTTGCAAACATCCACTAAATTATTATATATCAATAATTTTGAAAGATAAAAACTTGAAAATATTGAACATTTGTTAGAAGAAATTGTTGGAATGGTTAGTAAAAATCCACAAGTATGATCACCAATGGTATTCCAAAAGCATAAAATCATTGAACTATGCTATGAAAAATCACAATTGATGTTGATCACAGACTAATTAAAACAAGATATGTTTTCTCCAAAAATTAATTAAAAAAGTGATAAATTTTATCAAAACATAAAAACGTTTTATCTTGTTTTTATCAAATATTAAAAAAAAAAAAAAAACCCTATTATAGAGTGGGTTGCAACCTCTTTTTGCTGCAATTGAGTTACAAATGGCCTATAATCGGGCTGACTGCAACAATTTTTGGGCTGAGGCAGACGCCTCATTTCACCGCACCGCATTGGTTACGAAAAATTATTTTAAAATAAAATTGATTTTCTCGTTTATTTAAAAATATTGTCGTGGACCGATTAATCGGTGAGTTTCGAGAGTAATTCATCGACCATAGATTTTTCAAACTATTAATTCAAAAATATTAACGCTCTACTGGCGAGAAGCGATAATTAATCATCGATTGAACAACATACCTAGATGAGAGGAACCCATCCAAGAAGGAAAATTATAAAGTGATCACTAAACCCCATCGTGTTCATTGGCTATTATTGCTACATACATGAAGAAGCTACTAGGTAAAGAAAGACCTAATCTAACAGTTTTGAAATCTAGTCATACGTTGAAAGTCATCTTGAACAATACAAACTGACTTAAAAAAAAGTAAGGAAATAAGGTGGAGAAAACATCTAGAAACTTAAACAGAAGTAGGCAGTTTGGTTTTGCCTCTCATGACTCCTTTAAATGAACTAGGCACCCACTTTTCCATGTACAACTGGTGTTGCACCAATAACTCCTCGTGAAGTTGGCAAACCGGAGTTCTAATAAGATGACTTGTCCGAGTTGCAAAACTAAACAATGAAATGAAGGTTGCTACCGGGCAATCAAGATTTAGCGGTTCACATTCTTTCACCAACAATACATTAATGATTTCATAAATTCATGACTGCTTATCTCGTAAAAAGTAATGAAATAAGTAGACAAAACCACCAGGAAACAATAAGTAATAAGCAAATATAGTTATAGTCATTGGTGGTCTACACCCTCTCACCCCTAGCTAGACCTTCCACTTAAGCCACTAGATCTCGGCCACAGCCGCTATTTTATACTATCAGGATACTAGTCAATCCATCAATTTCAATGTCCATTCACTTAACACGTTTTTGATTAAAAATAAATGAATAAATAAAATAAAATAAAATAAAATAAAAAAAAAGGACTCTATACATTTAAGTAATGGAAGTGGAACAGGGAAGGGGGAGAATTCTAGCTTCTCTTAACCAAAAACCACAAACCAAATGTCACTAAAAAATATCCCCCTTCAAGGGACCCCACGTATAACCCACAAGCCAACTCTACAATGATTGGATTAATTAGTTTCTTGTTGCCCTAAAATCTCTATAATTTCTTTCTTTCCACAATAGCATGGATCAAGCTATAACAAATTCATCAACCATGAGGAAACAACACCATTGGAAACTTGTTCGTTCTCTGTAACTTCATTGATAGCATTAAAACCACTGACCACCAAGAGTCATTCAAAGTTAGCCAAAAGGGGTGTATATTTCTCCAATATAACTGCTCTCCCCTAGGTCCCCATCACCTTGCCGAATCTCTATATGCCCGGAATTGGACTTATCACCCAATCTTCTATAGAAATCGTCCATTGAGCTTATCACTCAACCTTCTTTAGTCAATCCGATAGTTTTTCTTGGAAAAAGAAAACCTAAAACCACAACTAGGGATACTAACCCAGTATACAGCTCACACTATCACTATTCTGATAAGATAAATCATTCAACCTCCTAAAAATCACTATTCTGATAAGATAAATCATTCAACCTCCTAAAAATAAAAGTAGAATTGCAAATAATGTTGGGAAGTTGTAGAAAAGAGTAAATAACACCGTGACATCCCATGAGTGTTGCGGTTACAACAAATAAATCAAGTGAGGGTGATAGTAGGATAACGTCCTTTAGGCTATAAATTTCACATGAATGCATTGTTTGGGTCCAAAGGAGGCAGGGCAACACCGAACCAAGTGTAGGCTATGCAACATTGAGACTAATACGGGTATTCTGTATCTGACACAGACATAAAGTGCCGGACATGTTTGGCAAAAAAAGGAAAAAAAAAAAATAGTACAGGATATGCTAGGGATTTGTAATTTTAGTATTATGCATTTTTTTAGTAATGAGTTTTGAATTATTAGTCGTATACATTCACTTATAGGTCAACATTACTACTCATGTATGTCATAATATGCTTGTAACATTAGTATAAATTGAAACTTTTCAAAGATATGTGAAAAAGTTGATACATGGAGTGTCCCATTGACACGAGTATCAGATACGATAAGTGCCGACACACTTGTTTCTCATAGAAATAGAGTGTTGTCGTTCTATCAAGTGTAGGTAAACACTTCTATGGAACTTGGTACGGCAAAGAGCAAGGAAAAAGGAACTTGGTACGGCAAAGAGCAAGGAAAAAGGTAGTGAATGTCTACGACTGTTCATCTTGCAGATGGAAAAGGTTGGTCACCCTCTCTCTTTCCTCATTTGCAGGGGGACACGTGTATTGAGTGGTCCTTCTAACGTCCAACATTTTTATTATTTTTTGAAAATCAAGAAACATGTATGAAGAAAACATTAGCGTTTTTTTACAAGACATTTTTCTTATTTTGTTTCTCCTCCTTAAACTTCCATAATTTATTTCATATCATTTGTTCCCTTATAGGATGTGTCAGAAATAAACAGTTGCAATAGCTGCAGATCAAGAGACAATAAAAGGTTTAGGTGTCAACAAATGGATCTCACCTGCCACTTCAATGGCTGCAGCATGATACTTTTTGAATTCATTATCGTCACTGATTGAAACATCCATAAAGCGGGGGTAACCACCAATAAATGCCTCTGGAAATACAACCAACTGTGAGCCATGTATAGCAGCACCTGCAATCATCCTTTCCGCCTTATCTGCATACATGAAGACAAATAACGGATTCAATTAGAAACAGACCACTTAACACCAATCTCCCCCCTCCCCACCCCAAAATATAAAAATAAATTAGTTAATAACAGTTTTGATGGAAACATTAGGGAGGTTTGTCTAGACACATAAGGGCCACAAAAGTGACCCACAACACATAATAGTATCATGTATCCCTGACATTCTCCGAAAATTTCTACATAAACCATTAAAACATGCAACTTTAAAACAAACACAATCAAATTCTCCAAAACCCTAAATACCCAAATCACCAAATTCATCAATAACCCCAAGAACAAACCATAAAACACCATCACACAATACCTAGCGTCGCCCGAGTATCGAAAAACACCGTCGAAGCCTGAGCGACGGAGGCCCTGACGGTGGGTCTGGGCCCAGAAACTGACCCATTCTCCTCCTCCGGCTCTGTAACTGTAGAGTCCCCACTGCTCTCAATGGGGACCAAAGCCATGATCTTTCCACTCATCCCATCACCACTATCGCTCGGGTAAGTGAACGCAATTGGAATCGGCCCCTCACCGTTCGCTACCGAGTTGACACGGGGAGGTTTCTTGACGGGTCGTTGAGGGACGAGTTCGGGCCGGGCCTGTTCGATAAGCCATTGAATCGTCTCACCGTTGGACCGGTGGCCGAGCTCCTGGGTCAGGTGGTTCAGTGCCGGGGCGACTGGGGCCGGGATTCTGATACGGCTGTTGTTGCGGCGGTCGGTTTTTGTGGTGGTGGGTTCGTCTGAGTCGATTCGGCGTCGTTTTATCACGGTTTCGAGTTCGGTGTCCTCCATTCCGAACGAATCAATGAGTCATTATTGGAACCGGTTGAATTTTTGATTTCACGGCGCTCTGTAGGAAACTGAAGTGAAGAAGAAGAGAAGGATGAAACGATAGATTTTGTCAAGGCAAGTTTTGTGCGTCAGTTTTTGTAATATATCCCTTTTTTTTGAACCACGGTTTGGCTTGCGAACTAGCTTGGGCTGCCCTTATTATAGGAAGGGTTATTTTGATTTTGAGTAAAATTTGGTTTATGGCATAAAATGTGATTTCTCGAAAAATGTCGAAATTTTATTAAATATTTTTTTTTAGTTATCTTATATATTTTTTTTCATTAGGTCATTCTCAATGTCGGTACATTTTAATTCATTATAATTTTATTTTAATATTAAAATTTTATTAAATGTGATTCTTATGCAATATGTAGTTTGTATGATATTACGAGTTTCATGGTACTCTTTATGTAATATGTAAGAGTTTAAAATGTTTAATTTATATTGATAACTTTAAAATTATAATAAAAAATTTTAAGTTTTTTCTATACACAACGAAATATTTCTTAAAATCAACTTATTGAAATTACCTTGAAAAACGAAATCACAATCCTTGGTTTATGGTAATTGAGTTTGGTGTTCGACGTAAAAATTACTTAATTATTCATTCCTTTATTAAGCTAAGAAGTAATGGATCTTTGTTTGATCTTTATTTTATTAAAATTACCGTTGGAATGCCAGACCGTTATTACTTGTCAAAAAAATGAGTTACAATCTATACGGGGGTACATGACGACTTTACCCGTGACATAACTCAATCATAGACTCCGCAATCATAAGAATTCTGACTCTAACAACCATATTTTGTAACCTCCTTCCCGTGGCCTTATTACCAACCCCACGAGCATTCCAAAACATAAAATTTTCCATCATCTTAAGCGCGGGAGGAAGATTTACCCCTCTTTGTCGTACGACGCTTGCCCGGAAGGACCGCCGATTTGACTTTGCTCTGTTGATCCTTATCGGAGTGCGCCCCCAAGTTTAAATCATTAATAGCATGGGATTTCGGCCCCAACTCCGATTCCGACGCAACCTCGTCACTATCATCTGCGGCGCTATCAAGTGTATTAGTGGTCATAGATTGTTTCTTTAGTCGCAAAACACGGTTCTCCTCAAACAGCTGGATGACGACCTCATACATCCCGTCCTCGTCATTCCATGCTGCTGCGGGCACTGAAGAATTACCAGTTACCGCAGATTGAGCGCGCTTGGCCATAACCTCTGTCAAACGTTCCATCACTTCCGAGTGCTATTAATATCTACTTGCCTTGAATTAATACTAGGACACACATAGAATTTCCAAAATTCGGTATGCAATTTAATTTGACTGAAATAGATAGATTTTTTCAATTGAGAATTGGGGTTCTGAGGTCCAAAATAAATCAATCTTGAAGAGATTTTACTGGACCTAGAAAACCTCAAGATAAAAACGAATTTCAAAGCAAATTATAAAATAAAGATTGAAAAAAAATTGTCTCCACTTCAACTATGCCACCATCACTACATCTGTTTCTCAAATCCACATCCCTACTACGCCTCCTCATCTAGAGGTGGAGATCTTGGATGTGTGTTTGATAATGTACAAATCCCTATTCCATGAGGACTCGCTTTCATGTATATATTTATCAGACAACATTACTAATGTATAATTTTTCAGAATCCAATCTAGTCAAATCCCATAGAATCTTATAAGCTTGTTGGGTATTCGCTAACAACACAAAGTTCCTATTAATTAGGATAGAGGAAACAATTTACCACTTCGTCGTAAAAGTGCATTGAAAGAAAAATGTCGAGGAAAAAAACATTAAGCGACACCTATAAGTAGTTTAAATTGTGTTTGTTTATATAAGCATTTGTGTTTCATTACCCACAACAAGCAGTCCTAGGCATTAACTGATAACCATAGCCATTGAATAGTTTCCTGAAAAATGGGGTAGGCAATCAAGTCTTTGCCTACAGTTGCTTGTTGTAGGTATTTGGTTTATCGCTTACAGTTTGTAGTCGTAGACGATGCTTATATTGCTTATGGTCCAATTTTTTTTTGCTTACGGCTGGAAGTTGTATTGGACCAATCTCGATACAACATACGACCACAAGCTGTACCAAAGCTTTTTCCCTACAATTGGGAGCCGTAGCTCAAAGTTGGATTTTTTTTTAAAATTTTTTTTTTTTTCTAATTGCAAGTGACTACATTGTACGAGAGTTATCATGCACATGCTTATATGTATGATGAGATATCAAACAATCACTCAATCACGACTGTACACGTGGCACAGATCGAATCTAGTACGGAGAGGTTTCAATACTTTCTCAAGCAGACCCAAGCGTAGCCCTGCCCAGACTCAACAAAGTCATTGTTCAACCCGTAACCCAGGCGCCCAAGCCTAGATTACACCAGCTCAACTTGCGCGCAAACCTTGGAGCTTGGCAGGACAATAAGGCCTGAACACAGGTCTCTGGGTTGTCACAAGCTCAAGATCTATCTTATACAACTCTTGATTTAAACAAAGCCAAGTGTCGAATGCAACCTAGTCATGGACAAGTAAGATCCTCAGCAAGATCTCCTCCCTCCATCATGCCTCAATAATAGAACAATGAAGGGGTGAAATATTCGCTATATAAGGTGAACAAAGAGGATGGGAGAGTTTCGTACTATCAATCTAAATTACAGTTTACATCCATCCTTACTCAGTCACCTGACTTTAGCATCAGAGTGTCTTCGACCACCACAATGGTAGTCTTTGGCTTATTGCTGCTCATTTCAAGTCAAAAAATGATATGAACGAATTTGGACGCATCACTATATAAGTATCCATGCCTCTTTTGCTTCATCACATCTTCTTCTCATACTTTTGTCAAAATGACGAATGTTACTATATAAAAACAAGTTGGCAGACAAATGATTCTCCTATAGCATGCTATAACACATGCTAACTCAAAACACCTTTTGCTTCACCTTTTGCTAACTCAAAACACCTTTTGCTTCATCCCTTTTCAATTAGTTGTGGTAGCTTGAGAGCATCAATGCCAGAGTCAGGCATCAGCAAGATTGGCTACATTTTTGGTTGAGGGTGGTTTCGCAGCAGTGAGGGTGGTTTCGCAGCAGCAGCAGTGAGGGTGGTTTCGCAGCAGCAGCAGCAGTGAGGGTGGTTTCGCAGTGAGGGTGGTTTCGCGATCTGGTGGTTTCGCGATCTTAAGCAGCAGCAGTGAGGGTGGTTTCGCGATCTGGTGGTTTCGCGATCTGAAGCAGCAGCAGTGGGTGGGGTTTCGCGATCTGAAGCAGCAGCAGTGAGTGGGGTTTCGCGATCTGAAGTGGTTTCGCGATCTGAAGTAGCAGGGGTTTTCGCGATCTGAAGTAGCAGTGAGGGTGGTTTTTTGCAAGGTGGTTTTGCACCTTGAGGGTGTTTTTGCACAGCGACGGTGGTTTGGCACCTTGAGAGTAGGTTTGAACAGTGACGGTAGTTTGTACAGTGGTTTTGCGCAGTGGTTTTGCACAGTGGTTTGCGCAGTGGTTTTGCACTGCGAGGGTGATTTTTTTGCTAGTGGAGAATTGGGATCTCACAGTGACCGGTGGTGAGCGCGGGCATGCAACGGTGGTGAGCTCATTTTCAGACTCTGGAACTCTTTCGACATTTTTTCGACAACAAGTAAGAATTTCAGTTATCCTTTTCTTCACATTGATATGATGCTCGAATGCTGGTGAATATTTGATTGTATGTTTGTAAGTTTATTCTAATTCTGGGGAGACATGGAGTTCATAGAAGGAAACCTTCATTTATTGAAAATTGATGGGAAGGAATTTGGAATTCAAAAGTCAAGAGGGGGTCTGCTGTTACTTGAATCGAGCTCGAGGGTTCGAATCAAAGTGTTCGTCGAATTGCAGATGGGGAAATGGATTCAGCTTCAGCTTCTGAAAGCCGTGGATTCAGGCTCTAAGGCTTTCTCAGCCAATTGGAAAATTAATAGTAGATGGGTTTCGATAGTGAAAGAGGCCAACAAAGGAGGAATCTTCCTTTCTATTTTGGTGGGATGGGGATCAGGGTCTAAAACTATCAGGGTGCCAGCTGGCGTGGAAGGGACAGGCTGGAAACAACTCGCCCTAGCTATAAATGAGATGGTTTCTATTCAGGTGTCTCAGCCTTTTTCTAAGGATAAAGTTAAAAGAGACGCGGTTTCAACTCTGCAAGGTGTTAGTGGTTTCCCACCCTCGCGCAAAAAAACCTTTGTGGAGGTAGTGACCACTAATCCCTCCAGTGCGAGCCCTACGCCGATTGCCAGTCAGGGTACCATTGCAGCAACTTCTATTCATCGGGACACTCCCATCGATTTCTTGTCCCAAGTATGGGGCAATCATCTTCCTCCTGATCCCGTTGCAAGAAAGAATCTGGCCAGGTCGTTGATAGAGTTGCCTGAGTCAATGATTCAGTGGACACCTGTGGCTCTTCCGTGTGGAAACACAGCTTTTATGGTCTTCGCTTCTTCGCCACACGTGTCCCCAGGCGCAACATTGGAACCGCCTCCTAGGTTGTCGACACTGAAGGATCTGTCCCCCCAGCATTACCCAGTGCTTCCCCATTCCCCGGCCTTTCGCGCCGTTTCAGCGGGTAAGGTTGGAAACTCGCGGTCTGAGCCAGCTTGTCCATCTCAGCAAGATAAAGGAAAAGGTATTGTTGGGCCCTCACCCAGCAAAGGGCCTAAGTCTTTTTCGGATCACAGCCCGGTCAAGTCTCATGAACAACAGACAGCTGGCAATTATTGGAGGGTGTTAGAAGCGGTGAAAGAAGATGTCTTCAACTTGGACCCCCTTTTGACCAAGATGTCTAGGCATGCCCGTAGGGATCGAAAGCTTGCAAGGAAAGCACAGCGTGACAGAGCCGCTGAATGGGCCAATTTCTCTGTCTTTCCTACCAGATCCAGGTTCATGCTTCAAAAGAGATCCAACAAATCTAATTCAACCAACCAGTCAGGGCTTGGTGAATTTAAAGGTTGTAGTGCCCCTGCCGGGCTGACAAGAGGAGAGTCCTCTAACCAAACCCAGGATTGTTCGGCATCTTTACCTTTCCCACCGGGTTTCGAGCCTCTCGCAGCACATTGTGTTGAAGCTCATGGGTTGTCTACAAATCTAGGTGTGTCTCATGCGGAGAGTTTCTCATCCACCCAAGACCACGTAGGCGCTCCTCCAGGTTTCGAGATCCCACGCATCGATAATTTTGGGTTTCCACTCACTAGCGATCGGACTTCAGGCAAGTCTCCAATTCTTGTTTCTAGGGTTAATGACAGTGCGGAGCCTGCTGTCTCTGACTGTCATTCGACTCAGGAAGAAGCATCAGATCGTTCGGCTTTCAAAGAAATTGGCTTGACAGTGGGAGTGGACCTCATTCAGGATGAAAACAGGGCTTTAGATATGGTTCAAGCTGCAGCGCAGAGTACAATATCTGCCGCAGCGATGGACAGATGCAACAACCACGGGTTTGAAGGTTTTACATGAACCTCAAAATTCTTTCGTGGAACTGTAGGGGGCTCGGAAATACTGAGCGTCAAAGGGGTTGTCGTAGATTAATTTCAGAAAATCGTCCAGACCTTGTTTTCATTCAGGAAACGAAATTGGAGAGATGCTCTAGAGAATTTATCAGAAAATTGTGGGGTGATAGTTCCTTTGATTGGGCTATGGTGGAATCCATTGGCAGGTCGGGCGGAATTTTAGCTATTTGGGACGCTGATCTTTTGCAGATGAGGGAAGTATTGAAAGGGGTTTTCTCCCTTTCTATTCAGTTCCAAATGGTCTCAGATAACTCCATTTGGTCAGGGACTAACATTTATGGCCCATGTGATCCCTCGATTAGAGACCACTTCTGGGAAGAACTATATGACATTGCTGGTTGGGTGCAATCGCCATGGGTGTTAGCAGGTGACTTCAATGCTGTCCGTCACATGAAGGAAAAAAAAGGATGCAGGAGGAGGTCCACAAGCATGCAGAAATTCAATCAATTCATTAATGAGGTGGAACTTGCTGATTTTAGTCTAAAAGGGGGAAAATTCACATGGTCAAATCGTAGGGATCTCCCTATCCTTTGTCGACTTGACCGATTTCTAGCCTCGGTGGATTGGATTGAGAAATTTGGTGATAAAGTCGAATGGATCAAAGGTACAGCAGGTTCTGACCATCACGCGATCATGCTTGCGAACTCGTCTGTTGGTGGTGGTACTCGCATTTTTTCTTTTGATAATGGTTGGCTTGACCACCCTACTCTGGCAGAGGAGATGAAAGTTTGGTGGAACAACTCAGTAGTCTCTGGCCACCCTGGCTACTGCTTATGGTGGAAGCTTAAGGCTCTCAGATGCAATCTCAGAAGTTGGAGGACTAAAGTTTGGGGTAAGACAAATTTATGTATTCAACATATCTCTGCTTTAATTGCTAGCATTGATGCGGATGAAGAGATTAGAGACTTGACTGTTGCGGAGAGGTCTTGTAGAGTGCAGCTGCAACAAGAATGGGCAACATTAACCAAAAGAGATGACGAGGTTTGGAGAATCAGATCAGGAGTCAACTGGGTTCGTCATATGGATCAGGGGACTAAATTCTTTCATACCTTGGCTAACAGACGTAGACTGTTTAACTCCATTGAAGCTCTTAGCACGGGTCAGGAGTTGGTCGTGGATGAAGTCAGTATTAGAGCACTATTGATTTCTCACTTCAAGAAGTTGTTCCATGAAAAGGAGGAGTGGCGACCTTTCTTCTCGGGGATTACCTTCAAGTCTATCTCTCAGTCTACGGCTACGGCATTGGTAGATAACTTTTCGGAAATGGAAATTAGAGCAGCAATGGAAGATCTAAAATCTGAAGTTTCTCCAGGTCTTGATGGTTTCTCAATGGTGTTCTATTTGAAAATGTGGGAGGTAATCAAAAAAGATTTTCTGAAAGTTGTTGCAGATTTTAACTCGAGAAACTTCCTTGATTGGCGTTTGAACACCACTATCATCTCGCTCATTCCCAAATGTGCGGGAATGCGGACGGTAAATGATTTTAGACCTATCAGTATTTTGAATGGGACCTATAAGATCATCGCCAAGGTGTTAGCTAACAGATTGAAAATAGTTCTTCATTCAGTCATCTCTCCTTTTCAAAGTGCAGCAGTCAGTGGAAGACAGGTGGTGGATAGCCCTTTGATTGCCAATGAAATTATTGATTCTAGAAAAAAACAAGGTGTTCCAGGGCTTGTTATCAAATTAGATTTCTCCAAAGCTTTTGACAATGTTTCTTGGAGATATTTGGATTTGGTAATGACTCGCATGGGGTTTGACTCGAAATGGATTGATTGGCTTCACACTTGCAGATCTACAGCTAATTTTTCTCTGAAAATTAATGGTCAGCTGCACGGGTTTTTCAATAGCTCGAAAGGTCTGCGACAAGGCGATCCCCTGTCTCCTCTTCTTTTTTCTATAGCAGCAGAAGGTTTAACTCAAATGATCCTGAAAGCAGTTGATGCTGGCCTAGTGAGAGGGTTTTCTGTCGCGAAGGGTAGCCCGCCTGTCTCTATTCTCCAGTATGCGGATGATACTATCCTTTTTTGTGATGCTTCCGCTTCTCAGGTTCTTGCTCTTAAAAGAATTATGCTTTGGTTCGAAGTTATTTCAGGGCTGAAAATCAACTTTCACAAATCAAGGGTTTTGCCTATTGGAGATGTCCCTCACCTGCACCAGTTGGCGGATTTATTGGGTTGTTCAGCAGGTCACCTCCCAGTTAAGTACTTGGGCATGCCTCTGGGGGCTAGTTTCAAAAGTAAAGTTGTTTGGGACGAGACGCTCGAAAGGATGGAATCGAAACTAGCGACTTGGAAACGCAAATTTCTATCTAAAGCTGGGAGACTAGCTCTTGTACAATCCACATTAGCTTCTATCCCAGTATTCATGCTGTCTCTTATCAAGGTTCCCTGTTCAATATCAGCCAAGATGGAAAGGATCATGCGCGATTTCCTGTGGGGTTCTACTCATAACTCTAGAAAGATGCATTTAGTGGGCTGGGAGAAAATTTGTTGCCCTAAATCTCGAGGTGGTTTAGGCATTCGGCAGGTGCTCACTTTCAATACTGCATTACTTTCTAAGTGGCTTTGGCGATTTGCAGAAGAGAAAGATAATTTATGGAGATCTCTCATTTTGGACAAATATGGGCGCAATAGATGGGTTTGGGAAAAGAGAACTAAGTACACTTCCTACGGATGCTCTTTGTGGAAATCTATCTCCCGGTGCGCCAGTGGCTTCTACCCACACACCTCTCTCAAATGTGGAAATGGTGATCTCATCTCTTTCTGGCATGATGTCTGGTGTAGCAACCAATCTTTGAAAGATCTTTTTCCAATGTTATTTCTCATTAACAAGGATCAATACGGGAATGTGAGCAGTTTTTGGTCTAGCAGCAACTCTTGGGATCTTTCCTTTCGCAGAAACCTCAACACTGGGGAACTAGATGCGTTAGCAAATCTTATTCTCCTGTTGGATAGACAAATGCTCTCAGATGGACCAGATAGTTTGGTGTGGAAGGGTAAAGGTGTAGGCTTCTCGGTGAAAGAATTTTCGGATATGTTGGCTGCATCTCATTATGAGACCTACTCTAACCCATTCATTTCCTCCCACAAACATCTGGTATGGGTGAAAAATCTTCTTCCTCGGATTAATTTCTTTACTTGGTCAGTTTTGCATGAGAAGATCTTGACTAAGGATAGGTTAAGAAAAATGGGAATCCTCACTGGGAGTCTCTGTGTGCTTTGCAACGAATCTGAAGAGACACTGGACCATTTGATGCTTCATTGCAGTTTCTCCAAATCCATTTGGCGCAATTTCTTGGTGGAATTCGGTTTGAGTTTGATATTTGAAGGTTCCATTCTAAATTGGCTAAGTTGGTGGTCTAAAGCTAATCCTTCTCGTCGGGGGGAATGGTTATGGCGTAGGGTCCCTCACGTTCTTATGTGGTGTGTGTGGAAAGAAAGAAATAAAAGGGTTTTTGAAGGACTAAACAGATCAGAACACTCTATCTTTATCGAGATTAGAGAATTGTTGTGGAAAATGGGTACGGCATGTAATTTATTTACGGGTTTGGGTTTTGACACTTTCATAGTGTCTTGGCATTCCTTGATATAGGAATGTTTCTTATTGTAACTTGTTTCCCTTTCTTTCATTAATAAAAATCTTCATGTTTGACCGGAAAAAAAAAAAAAAATTATTTGTACAATAAGAGCTAAATCACCATCTCCAATTCTTATACTTCATTTTTCCACTGCCAGATTTTTGTCAAGAGCTCTACACAATGATTTTTTTTTTTACTTCTCTCATCCTCATCATCAAAGCCCATTTCCAATACTTTCTGGGTCGGCTATACGGATTTTGGTTCTTCAAGCAATGCCGTCTTCCCACAAGTTATATTCACATTTTTTTTTCCATCAAATTGAGTTTTTGGGCTAATGCCTTCATGTGGTGTAAAACCTAAAAATATGTGGGGTACATAGGACAACATTTTTTCCCCTCTTGGACTAGATAGACATCACTGGAAAGTCAGTAGTGTGACTCGTTTTCCAAAATTTGCAGTGTGAGTAAAGAAAAATGGATCCAAAGACAGAGAAGTTGGTGAGAATAACAACCATGGTGGCCACTATCACTGTTTCCTACTTCTTCCTCACTGCCGATTATGGCCCCGAACCTAACATCCTCGACCCTGTATGTACTATTTCTATTTCCCATTCTCAATTTCATCATAGAATACATGTTATTGTGTTCTAAAATAGCAAATTCTGAATGGGTTCTTAGTTTTTTGTTGATTACATAAAATGGGTTCTGATTGAAATATTGTTTTGGGTCTCTTTAGTTTCAATTTATTGCTTGAAGATCACTTAATTTTGTATGGGTATTTTCATTTTTAGCATTTTTAGTTGAAATTTTGATTTGGGTCAGTAAATAATATGTAAAGAGTGAATTATGGATTGAATACTTAAATGTTTAATGGAAATTGTAATGTTTAAATCGTTTCATGAATCATGAAATGTCTCTTAAAATTTCAAGATTGAATTGTTAACTGTTTGCTTGGCTGCTATCGATAATTTATTTAATGGAAAAGTTTGAGGCCCTTGTTGTTACATTGGAGAGATCTTTAGCTGCAAGTATCATAGAAAAATTGTGTGTTTAAAGGGGTGGTCAATGAGCACCTTGGCAAAACCTGAATCAATCTTTGGCATCCATCAAATTAATTGCTAAATTCAGTACGAATTAAGGTTCTTTAGATAATTAATCGACTGAATATACTTTCCATATTTGACAATTCTCTTGCTGCTTACATTCAGGCTTTAACTCAAAAATAATGTGGTAGGTTTTAAAGATGTAGCCACTCATTTCTCTTGGTTATAAGAGACCATGCTTCAAGAATTTGCATTTATATGAGACATGTTGCCTTCAAAATTTCAGTACTATAGCCTATCGGGTTATTGAATGATTGAAAACGATCAAAGTAAGAACACTCTCACTTGGTTCTAAGTAACTGTTAGGTCTTGATTAAATCCAGTAAGCATGATCAATCTTGGTTCTAGGTTACTGTTTGGGTCTTTAAACTTTTGCTACTTGTCAATATCTTATGTTGTTTGAAGTTCTCATAAGTTCAGTTGCAAACTTGCAATGGCAGATCAAGAGGACTATTGAATCAGCAGAAACTTCGTTGAAGAATTTCATTTTTGGTTCAAAGAAAGAATCTCACGAAAGTGAAAGTGGGAAGCCTACATCAGCTTCTACGAAAGAGCCTCGTTAGTGGAACCATCTCTCCAGTCTAGCAATATAAGTAAGGGATGAATGTTTTGGTACATATATAGTATTACTCAATGTGAATTTCTGCGTTTACCTTTTGAGCCATTTCCTGAAACATTTGTAGTTTATAGTTGCAGAGAACCCTCAAAGTTGTGGTGTGGGATATAATTACCTGTTTGGCATGTAATCGGGAGTTGAATATGATAGATGTTTATGATCTATTCCTTGTAATACAATGATGATGAATATGAAGGAAACTTTTTGAATATTGTTGTGTATTACCATGCTTTGCGAGCAAACTTAGGCACTATTTTGTCCTTGTAATTCGTTGAACACTCTAGTATCTATTGCCATCTGTTCCTCCGGTGTGCTTTTACTTAGCAAGTCTTGGTTTTATTGGTGATGGAACGTAGAGGTGTCCTTCTAAGGGGTGACTCCTTTAGTCAGTGGGACAAAATTGTAGTGTCTCAGGGTAAGGGTTGATCATGTTTTTTCATTTGAAAAGACAATTGGACATGGAACTGCTTGCAGTTTGCAGTTCTTTGGTCTATTTGGAAAGAAAGGAATCATCGTTCGTTTGAAGGGAATAGACAAGGGACGGAGATTATGTAGGAAGATGTTAAGATTGTGATTTGGCAATGGGGAGTTTCTAGGAATCCATTGGTATGTTCTTATAGGGTAAGTTTGGTTAGCCATTTTGCATTGGAGATGGAATGCACTATCTCTGTTACGCCGATTTTCGCTGTTATGCAGATTTTCGCTATTTGGTTATCTATTTACTGAGAGGAAATCGATTATTCATGAGGCTATTTTCCTACTACTCGTGGGATTCCAAGTCCAAGGGGTGGGCATTGGAATCAAATTCACGAAAACGGTTTCAGTTTCCATATATGTTTTCCATGCAACCAAATAGACCCATAGTCTTGTTAATTAGTTTGCTTTAATTCAGGAATAATTGACCTATTCTTATGGGTTGTTAGTTAGAGTCAAATTCTGTTGGAGTCATTAGCTAAGTCGTAGGTTTATGTCCTTGATTTTTTGAGAGTTAGTTTTGGTAAGTCCTATAAAAGGCACTTGGGTTGATTAATAACAGATATCATTCTGGTGCTATTTGTAAATCTTTGAGCTTAATTTTACATTTGGTATCAGAGCAAAGTGATCTGAGAAAGAAAACATGAGCGACGACAAAACACTCACAAAAATTCCCCACTTTGATGGTCATTATGATCATTGGAGTGAATTGATGGAGAATCTTTTGCGAGCAAAAGGCTTATGGAGTCTGGTTGCCGAGGGCTACACTGTGCCAGCAGAAGGAATTGAGGTAAATGCTGTCCAGCAGAAACACTTGGAGGATCTCAAGTTGAAGGATCATCAGGTGAAGCACTACCTATTCCAGGCGATTGATCGGACAGTGTTTGAACAGATCTTGGATCGTCGAACATCCAAGATTGTTTGGGATTCAATGAAGAGGAAGTTTGGAGGAAATGAGAGGGTGAAGCGATCTCTTCTCAATACTCTGAGGAGAGAATTCGAGGTCCTTGCCATGAAGACGGACGAGAAAATTGACGATTACTGTGCAAGAGTAATGACAGTTTCCAACAAAATGAGGAGCAATGGGGAAGACATGCCAGATTCAAAGATCGTTGAGAAGATCCTTCGAACACTGACAGACAAATTTACATATGTGGTGGTTTCTATTGAGGAATCCAAAGACACTGGAAGTATGTCTATCGATGAGTTGCAAAGCTCTTTGGCTGTTCATGAGCAAAAGTTTAGGAGAACTAGTTATGAAGAGGAAGATCAAGCTCTCAATGTCCGAGGCAGAGGTGGAGGTTCCTACAGAGGCAGAGGTAGGGGTAGAGGGCGATCTTTCAACAAGGCATCGGTCGAGTGCTATAAATGTCACAGCCTAGGACATTTTCAGTATGAGTGCCCAAAATGGAACAAAGAAGCCCACTATGCAGAGGTGGAGGAGGAAGATGAAGTTTTACTCATGGCATATGTGGAACTTCAAGGAGCAAAGCGAAATGATGCCTGGTTTGTGGACTCTGGATGTTCAAATCACATGTGCGGAGATCGAGGTATGTTCTCAAGCTTGAATACTACTTTCTCTCATACTGTCAAGCTTGGGAATAATCACAAATTGATTGTAAATGGTAAAGGCGTGGTGAAAATTATGCTTAAGGGAATAAGCTATATGATGAGTGATGTGTATTATGTTCCTGAGCTAAGGAACAACTTGCTTAGTGTTGGGCAACTTCAGGAGAAGGGATTAGATGTGTTGTTTAAGGGAGGAGTACGTAGCACATGTAGTATATTTCACCCTACGAAGGGTAAAATAGCCGAGTCTGTTATGAGTGCAAATCGAATGTATGTTTTACTTGCTGAATCTTGCAGTAAGACAGATGAAGAAAGATGCTTTCAGGTTGATGTCTCAGACAAAGCGAAATTGTGGCATCATCGATATGGGCATCTTGGCTACAAGGGTCTTCTCACCTTACACAACAAGGAGATGGTCACCGGTTTACCAGAAATTGGACAAGCAAAGACCACATGTGAATCATGTATGAAGGGGAAGCAACACCGAGTACCGTTTCCAAAGAAGAGCACGTGGAGAGCAACTGAAAGGTTGCAGCTCATCCATTCTGATCTATGTGGTCCGATTACGCCTTCATCAAACAGCCAGAAGAGGTACCTGATAAGTTTTATTGATGATTTTTCTAGGAAAGCCTGGATATATTTTGTACTAGAGAAATCATAAACTTTCTATCATTTCAAACTGTTCAAAACACTTGTAGAAAAACAAACATCATTTCAAACTGTTCAAAACACTTGTAGAAAAACAAACAGGCATGTTTATCAAATGTTTAAGAACAGATAGAGGGGGAGAATACAATTCTGGAGAATTCAAGGAGTATTGCAAGGAACATGGGATCAAAAGGCAGCTGACCACCTCCTACACCCCTCAGCAGAACGGAGTTGCTGAGCGCAAGAATCGAACCATTATGAACATGGTGAGGGCTGTTTTAACAGAGAAGGGAGTTCCAAAAACATTCTGGCCAGAAGCTGTGCAATGGACAAACCATGTTCTTAATAGATCTCCTACATTGGCTGTGAAAGACATGACACCTGAAGAAGCATGGAGTGGTGAAAAGCCTTCTGTAGAGCACTTCAGAATCTTTGGGTGTATAGGACATGTTCACATTCCAGATGTGAAAAGAACCAAACTCGATGATAAGAGTGTGAAGTGTGTTTTGCTAGGCTTCAGCAGTGAGTCCAAAGCATTCAGAATGTTTGATCCAGTCAAGAAGAAGATTCATATCAGTCGAGATGTGATATTTGAAGAAGACAAGACGTGGAATTGGGATACTAGTTACACTGCTGAACAGTTCATGGAGCTTGAATGGGAAGATGAATATGACAGTGATATGAATAAGGGAGTGGAAGTAGAAGAAGAGAATGGAAACCAAAATGATGAAAATCCTCCTCAACCACATATTGATGTTCCTGAAATTGAAGAGGTCACACCAAGGGAGGATAGAGTCAGACAACCACCAATATGGGCGGCTGATTACACCTCAGGAGAAGGATTATCAGATGCAGAGGATGAGGTAAATCTTGCAAAAGTTGACAGTTTTGATATTGATAATCTTGCATTCATGGTCATCTCAGATCCCACAAGTTTTCAAGAGGCAGTCAAGCACCTAAAATGGAGACAGGCAATGGATGCAGAAATAAAGTCTATTGAAAGGAATCAGACATGGGCTCTGACTTCGCTTCCAACAGGAGCCAAAACAATTGGTGTGAAATGGATTTATAAAACCAAACTCAATGAATTGGGGGAGGTGGATAAATTCAAAGCCAGACTTGTTGTGAAGGGTTATTCACAGCAATATGGGGTGGACTACACGGAAGTGTTTGCACCTGTGGCACGAATGGACACTGTGAGAATGATTATTGCCTTGGCTGCACAAAGAGGATGGAGACTCTACCAGTTGGATGTACAGTCTGCTTTTCTGCACGGAGAATTGGAGGAAGATGTATTCGTAGAGCAACCTCAAGGTTATGAAATAGAAGGAAAGAAACACATGGTCTACAAGTTGCGTAAGGCCCTTTATGGATTGAAACAAGCGCCAAGGGCTTGGTTCAATCGCATAGAGTCTTATTTCATCAAGGAAGGTTTCAAAAGCAGTTCCAGTGAGCAGACTTCGTTTGTCAAGCGAAGGGAAGGTAAGATTTTGATTGTTAGCATTTATGTTGATGATCTGTTGTTTACTAGTGATGATGAAAGGATGGTGGATGAGTTCAAGTGTTCCATGAAGAATGAGTTTGACATGACAGACTTAGGAAAGATGAGATATTTCCTTGGAATAGAAGTGATGCAAAGAGCTGATGGAATATTCATATGCCAAAGAAAGTATGCTGCTGAAGTGATTGACAGATTTGGAATGCAAGACCACAACTCTGTTTGCAATCCAATTGTTCCTGGACAAAAGATTGGTCGAGACAAAGATGGTGTGACAATCGACTCAACTTTATACAAGCAAATGGTGGGCAGCTTAATGTATCTCACGGCAACGCGTCCTGATTTGATGTTCGTGGTCAGTCTCATTAGCAGATTTATGGCAAGTCCCACTAAAATGCATTATGCAGCGGTAAAAAGAATCATGCGGTATTTGAAGGGAACAATAAACTATGGTATTTGGTACAAACAGGGAGAAAGAAGTGATCTCGTAGCTTATACCGACAGCGATTATGCAGGAGATATTGATGATAGTAAGAGTACATCAGGTTATGTATTTCTAATGGGTGGAGGAGCTGTAGCTTGGTCCTCACGAAAACAACCTATTGTGACTCTTTCGACCACTGAAGCAGAATATGTGGCAGCGGCTACATGTGCGTGTCAAGCTATTTGGATGAGAAGAATATTGGAGGAAATCAGTCATGCACAAGCTGGAAAAATGGTGATGTTATGTGACAACACATCTACTATTAAACTATCCAACAATCCGGTCATGCACGGACGGTCTAAGCACATAAGAGTTCGATATCATTTTCTAAGGGATTTAGCCAAAGAAGGTGTTATCAAATTGGTTTATTGCAACACAGAAATGCAGCTGGCAGACATGATGACGAAGGCGTTAAAATTGGCATCATTTCAGAAGATTCGAGAAGCACTTGGGATGAGCATTGGTGAACTGAACTCTTCAGAGAGTTAAGTTCAAGGGAGGAATTGTTAATTAGTTTGCTTTAATTCAGGAATAATTGACCTATTCTTATGGGTTGTTAGTTAGAGTCAAATTCTGTTGGAGTCATTAGCTGAGTCGTAGGTTTATGTCCTTGATTTTTTGAGAGTTAGTTTTGGTAAGTCCTATAAAAGGCACTTGGGTTGATTAATAACAGATATCATTCTGGTGCTATTTGTAAATCTTTGAGCTTAATTTTACAAGTCTCTCTTTCTCTCTCTTTTTTTTTTTTTTTTTTTTTTTTTCTCCTGTCAGTTTTTGTTTGTGAGCTCCTCGTTCCTATAGTTTGTTTGCTGTTTTCCCTTCTGATATTTTAAATATATTGTTTGCCCTTGTCTTGCCGATCAAAAGTGAAAAAATCAAATAAAAACATGGAAGAGCAAGTGAGTACCTGTTTTCTTTTTCTTTAGAATTAATAAAGGACACAGCAACCTTAAGACTTAAAGATGGATAATTTTTCGAATCTTTCATAAAGACATTGGTAAACAAATAATATCTTGTTATATGCTATTCTGATCCAGTTAGGCGTTAGACATCATTTTGATGTCCATAGTACTGTGCTCTATCTGTTCATTTACAGTGGGAGTATAAGGCCAAGAAAGTTTGTACATCAGAAAACGAGTGAGGTTTGGTTTCCAGAGAAAGGGATTCAAGTATGGGTGGCAGGCTGCTTCTCTCTTTGTTTGCAAGAAGGTATGGTCTCACATGTTAAATCCTATTTAATTGAACGCCATTAGAGCACCAACACTCAGACATGTCCTTGGCGGGGTAAATTTATTTCCTTTACACATTAAAGCATAGTGTAAAAGAGCCGTATGGTGAGTGCTTACAATTTCTAAATTTCTAGTGGCGCAAACCTTCCTTCCATGCCTAGTCACACCATTGGGCAATGCGTCAAATGGCTGTATGCAAGCGTTGTGTCCCTTCGCTACTTTGCTTTCAATGTTTATTAGATGAAAAATTATAGAGAGCCTGATCCGAAAGCACTGATTTGTGACTGGGAGGATGGTCCGCACGTGATCGAACTAACTTTACCCCTCTCCAAACCCATGGAGAGAAGGGTAGAGTAGTCCAGTCACATGCAGACCACCCTCCAGACACAAATCAGTGTTTTCAGACCAGGCTCCGTAGAAGCTCTGTTATTAGATAGTTAAGTTACACTTTGGTTGATTGTAGCACCTATAACTGTGGGACTGTTGGTGTTGCACAAATTTGCCCCTGGCAGCCATGTATTTTTCCATGTGGGGGAAGAAGAGAAGCTACATCCCGCTTCTTAACTATGTTTTTTCATGCCATTGCCACTCATAAAAATCTTGATAGTAATTAACCATTCAATAAAACAAATAATTTTGGCAATTGAAATGGTCGATGTGGTTGATGGAGCAATGAATTTTGTACAATTTGAAATTATATATGCCCAGTGTAGTTAAGGCGGTCGCCTAGGCGCGTCTGAAGATGAGGCAATGCGGGGCAATAAAATGTGGCATTTGCCACGGTGCACCTTTTTGCTCCTTATTGCGCCTAGCGCCTCAAGTGTGAGGCGACACCTAACTATTTTTACATGGTTATTTTATCATCTACATATTTATAAGTTAGTTTAGTTAGCTTCAATATAAAAATAAAAGCCCAAAGCCCACTCTTTGCCGTTAGATATTTATTGCGTGAGTCTCTTGACAATAAACGCTTATTGGCGTTAAGGGGTTGAAAGAGACAACTCCGAATCTTTCCTCCTTCCATCAAATCCGCAAACCTAGTTGCTAGCAAGGATTAAGAATGGTTAAAAGAAGGTTTTCCTTGTTTTCTTCTCGTTCTTTATCTCATTTTCCCCCTCTCATTTCTCAATTACAAATGAGAAGTTTGAGAATTAGGTTTCTTATATTTTTATGTTTCTGTTGCCGATTTTTGTTTTTATATATGATTTAGTGGATTCTATGTAAATGAAGAGCAAGTTTCTTTTTACTTTTTTTTTTTTTTAACTTAAAAAAAAAATTATTATGACATATGTATGCCACTATGCTACTATTTATTAAAAAAAAAATTCTAAAACATACCGGTTATGGATTAACGGATTATGTATGCTACTGTGATTTATTAAGAAAATAAATCGAAAACTAAGTTGTGTCGCTCATGACACTAATGCACACGCATCACCTCGCGCCTCGCGCCTCACGCCTCACGCCTCAGGCGTTTTCAATTATGTGCACTTTGCATCCGCCTCAATGCCTTAACTATATTGTAAATGCCATGCCTAAAAGTGTCTACATCTTCAAAGATTTTTCTAAGAGATTTTGACAGTAATGTCTACGACCGTATAGTCAAATTAAGTATCGTGTGAAAATAGTAATGGAGAATCACAAAACCCTGTTTATTCAATGTGTTGGTAAATAGGTTTTTGTGACAGGCTGGGGGTGCATCCATGGATGAACCTTAAGATATACGTTGATTTTAAATCAACGGCTGCACTTCAACCTGCTTAAGAGTAAGAAAGGGCAGGTTAGCCGAATTGATTGGTCAATGCAATTTATGCATTTCAAACACATATATTGAGCAATTACACACAATATAAATGTTTTGAAAAACTAAAGTCTTCATAGATCTTTTTAATCAACTTGTAAGATTCTTCATTGACATCTGTAACACTTTTTTTTTTAGTTCACTGTTAGATGAATACACTTGCATAATTTTCATAATAAAAGTAGCAAAAAGAGAAAACAAAACCTTGATATTGTAATTTGTTTACGATTTTAATGACACCTATGAGCCTACAAGCAATAAACAATATGTAACTACAACATATATTTTATATTATCAACTTATAATCACATTCATATTCAAAGGCAAGGTTGCAACCAGTTTCTCCACTGCAACTAAGCAAAAACCTATGTCATATTTGGTTTTATGAAATAATTTTCATAGCTATGATTTTTATTATAAAAGTAATGTCTTTGTTGCATATAGAATTTAACGGTCACGTCATTTAATTAATTATTTATTTATTTATTATATTCTCAAATTGAAATATAACAATGAAGATGCTAAAATTTCGGAAACAAGTGATTCCAGGTCTCTGTCTGAAACATAAGACAAGAGAAGCAATATCACTTTCTCTGTAAGAGCATTGGATGAGGTACGTTTTGTAGGGAAAAAAAAAAAAAAAAGGTTGTATATTCAAATGTGGCAGGAGGGAGGGTGGAATCCATGGTGGTTGGCCAAGAAATTATGTTTGTTTGTATTTTTATGTAGTTAATCAGTCAAATTAACTTCCAAGACTCGAAAAAGTTCCGATTTTTGAATGAGGGTGGAGGTTGATGCCTACACAGTAAGAAAATAATGTCTGATGTCAGTTTTTTGATTGATTTGCTGGTAATTTCATCTCAGTTGGGAACCCTATATCTAGGTGACAGTGCTGGTAATTTCATTGTTTCACTAATGGGCGTCTAAGTAACTTGTAAGTTCTTTTCAATTTGATCTACCATGAGATGGTGTGTTAAATTAAATACATACAGCTCCCTTAGAACTAACAACAACAAAAACAAAAATGTCGATTATGATGGATGGATATGATGCTCATTACCGAGTCAACCAAGCCGGCCTTGTAAAATATTTGGAAGATAGTAGAATAAAATACTGAAAGGCACACTGTAAACTTATGAAAAAACAAGTTGGTAAATTTATAAATTAATAAACTGAGAAGATGGTGATGTTTGTAATCATGGAATATGTCACTCCTCTACAAAGTCCTTAATTAAGGAATATAAAAGGAGGTCTCTTCTTGTTTATAGTAACTAAGCAATCCACCTTTCTTCAGTCTTTCAAAGCTTCTTCACACTTAGAGCTTTCTAATTACTTACAGAATCAAATATCATCCAAAACCATGGCATCCACTTCACTTCTCCATGCAGCTGCAAGAAGGTATTTCTATTGGGTGTTTAAATTCATTTTCTTTGGTATATTAGGAATGAGAAATATTTCACCTATTACTTGAAGCAAATGGAAACATTTGAATTCTGCTTCTTCAGTTTGATACTGTCTTACCAAAATATTCCTACAGATATTCTAAATGGCGAGGAAACCAGCGAGGGGGAGAGATGCAACCCTCCATCTCCATCGAGATACGTGCCTTCACGCATCCCGAGGGGGATGGAGGGTTGCACCCCCTCCCTCGCTGGTTTCCTCGCCATTTAGACAGGGTCATATTCCTAAAACGAGCTAGGAATCCCTAAAAAGTTACTGTATAAAACAGCTTAAAATGTTGGATTGCTCAATTATGCACTATGAGTGTCAATGGATCAGGTACCGAATCTAGCTTTTACTTAAGCCATTTCCTTTTAAGGTTGAAAACAGAACCGACTATTATCGGTTTCAAATTTTTTCAACCGAAACTGAACCGAACATATAAGAAACTGAACCAAAACTAAACTGATCATATCAGTTTTAAATTTATGTAAACCGATCCAATGTTACTAAAACCGAACTGACCGAATATAATATATTTTTACATATAATATATTATATATTATATATATATTCGGTCAGTTCGGTTTTGTAGTTAAGATCACTTAAAAACCGAACTGATAATATCGGTTTCAAATTTTCCTAAACTGAACCGAAACCAAATCGATCGGTCGGTTTAATTGGGTTATTCGGTTTTTTGTTCAACCCTATTTCCAGTTATTAGATCAAGTTTCAAGTTTGGTCTATTTCAGCAACAGATGACTTTAGAGCATATAATTGAAAATTTGGCACTCCTACTCTGTAACTTGAGGCAGACTAGCTGTTTAAAACGAGCTAGATCAGAACGTCTCACCGCAATATAGATCTGGCCTTCACTAAAGTGTCACATAAGCTTTTTATGGTTAATTGTATTGTCTGATAAAATAGAGCCTGCGAGATAGATGGTTGGGTTCAGCCCGGAGTGAATTTCTTATGGAGTTGTAGAACTTGGACAAACTCAAACACAGATATTTATATAGTTAGTTATAAATGATTATTAAAACCAACATGGAATCCTGATTAGCTTTTGAATTCTATTTTGAATAGACTTGAGGGGAAGGTTGCCTTGATCACCGGTGGGGCGAGTGGCATCGGTGAGGCCACCGCAAAGCTCTTCAGCCAACACGGTGCCAAAGTCGTAATTGCTGACATTCAAGACGAATTGGGCCATTCAGTTCGTGATGCCATTGGTTCCTCTGCAACCTATGTCCATTGTGATGTCACTGATGAAGATCAAGTCAAGAATGCAGTTGACACAGCCATAAACAAATATGGAAAGCTTGATATAATGTTCAACAATGCAGGCATTGTAGATGAGCCCAGACCTAGGATCATCGACAATGAAAAGGCAGATTTCGAAAGAGTCATGAGCATAAATGTCACAGGTAAGGGTGTCAAATCATTTTGATTATATTTTTGTGTAATTACTAGGGGGTCTTTGTTTTTGCTTCTTAATCTAGTTAAAGGCCTAATTTTGTGAAGGGAAAACCTAAATTTTACTGATCACTTTTGGCGACAGGCGTATTCCTCTGCACTAAACACGCAACACGAGTAATGATCCCGGCAAAATGTGGCAGCATAATTTCGACCGCTAGTGTTTCCTCAGCTGTAGGCCAGGCTGCCTCTCATGCATATACATGTTCAAAGCATGCTGTGTTGGGACTAACCAAGAATGCAGCAGCAGAGCTTGGACAGTTTGGGATTAGAGTGAATTGCTTATCTCCTTATGCATGTGTTACACCATTGGCTTCAAAGTTCATCAAATTGAACGATGAACAGCTGGAACAAGCTATGGCTTCAGTTGCCAACCTAAAAGGAGTGATTTTTAAGAAGGAAGATGTGAGTGAAGCTGCTCTTTACCTTGCTAGTGATGATGCAAAGTATGTCAGTGGGCTAAACTTGGTCATCGATGGAGGGTTCACTGTTGGTAATCCATCCTTTGGCAACTTCAAGTACCCTGAGGAATCGTAAGTGTGCTTGTGATGTTCATTTGTAATCATTTATTGTATCCTCGTGGTTTTTCGGGACTATTAGACTATTAACTGGTTTGTGAGTTTTTGGTGTAGATCTATTAGTGAAAATAAAATGTTCAAAGGATGTTATGTATGCCATCATTGTATTGAATGGTAAATGAATCAAATTTTCACAGCCATGGACTTGTCTTAAAATATGTTGTTCATTTATCGATAATTATGGATGGTGTATCATTGATACGTTGCGACTTGTGCACAATGAATTGCATCTACTAATGGCTGTCCTTTGTTTAGAATTTTTTTATTTTTATTTTTTGGTCAAACACGAAGAGGTTTATTAATGAAAGCAAAGGAAACAAAAAACAAGGAGAAACATTCCTATATCAAGGAATGCCAAGACACCATGGCTGTCCTCTATTTAGAATTTTAATCATAACTGCTAACTTTTGAAAAATAATGAAAATGGCCCAATGACATGGCGACTAATGTGGCTGTTTGAAGAAATTCCAGATACTAATAGCAAGAAATTAATAGGAAGTGGATGTATAAATCCTATTCTTCCGCAATAAAAATGATCCCACCATAACTTTCTTCTTGATCTTATCTATTTTAAGTTGACCTTTGATTTAAGAATTAGCCAAGTGAGATATGGCAAGAAGTTGGTCATAAGACTGTAAGTCCCGCTTGAAATAGCTAGAAAGTTTAGTCACCAGTGAAGCAAATCTAGATTAGGTTTGACATTTTTTTTTATCAAGAGTTGAGACAATCTTGTGAAGGAGTGCAGCAAACACCCTACTTCACAATTAATTTACTTCAGGTTGAACCCAGTCAAATTTTTTCAAACAACAATTGATTCTAAGAAGTTGATGTAATCCTTATAGTTTACAGGTTGATAGATAACCTACCTTCCTTTTCTTACATCCCAACTTATTACTCTAAATTCTTAGAGTATGATCTGACTAAGGTAAGAGGTAAGTAACAGCAGATCATGTCTTGACCACACTCCATTCTTCATACATTAAACATTTGTTTACAGACTCATGAAAATGGATTATCAAAATTAGCAGTGTTACACTGTGTTTGTATTTACCTGTGTTTAGATGGTCAAGTTGAAACTTTCAAGATTCAGAAAGGTCAAATTATACACAAGCAAAGAAATATAACTTTGAGTAAATAGTGCATTACCTAATGGAGGAATGCAGGGTGTCTAAGCATACAGATTGATCTTTATGGCTTACGAGTTGAGAATCCTATATCTAGGTGAAGGAAAGGGTAATTTTTATCCTTTCACTAATGGATGTATAATTAACCTGCAATTGGTTTTCATTATTAGTCTTGAAATCAATTATTTGATCTACAAATTGATATTAGCGAACCTTATGGAATGAGATGTGGATCATAGATGGATACCCTATAACTTTTATTACAAAATGTTAAAGTTGTTCAAAATGAATTATTTATACACTGGGAATCAATTCTGGAAAATAAAATGATAAAGTTAGACAAAAAATTCCTCTTAAATTACATAATACCAATTATTGATCAGTCAACCAAGTCGACCATGAAAGAATAAAATCCTGAAAGGCACATACCATGATAGAAAGGATCCAAGTCAGCACATCTTAGCCATGGATCCAGTATCCAAGTTAGCATGTCTTAGCCATGGATCCATGTTAGCACGTCTTAGCCATGTCAGCAAGAATCACAGAGAGTCATTAAGTGATGAGCTGTAGTTTGTTATTCTGTTATGATGAGCTGTAATAAGTCTCTTAAACTCAATATGTAACCTGACACATTCATGTAAATAGAAGTAAACACTCTGCATTTTCTCTGTCAAGAAATGCAGAGATTCATTTGGATATAAGAATTTCTATCCTGGTATCAGAGCTATTGAGCATCTCTTCTTTAATCAATGGCCACACAATCCTCATCTTCTTCTGGTTCTCTCAATACAGGTCAGAACTCTACTGTATCTTCTACTCCTTCATATCAAGTCTTGAATCACACTGTGCCAGTGAAACTAGATAGAACAAATTACATACTCTGGAAATCACAAATTGAGAATGTCATCTTTGCAAATGGTTTTGAAGACTTTATTGAAGGAATTTCGGTTTGTCCACCAAAAGAATTAAATTCAGGGGTTATCAATCCTGCTTTTGTTGCTTGGAGAAGACAAGATCGCACAATACTGAGTTGGATTTATGCCTCTCTTACACCAGCCATAATGGCTCAAATTGTTGGTCATACCACTTATTTCTCAGCCTGGAAAGCTTTAGAACAAATATTTTCATCTTCTTCAAGAGCTAGGATTATGCAACTACGGTTGGACTTACAATCTACCAAGAAAGGATCATTGTCCATGATTGACTATATAATGAAAATCAAGAGTGCAACAGATAATCTAGCGGCCATTGGTGAGTTAGTCTCAGATCAAGATCATGTAATGAATCTTTTAAATGGTTTAGGTACTGAATATAATGCAGTAGTTACAACAATCAATGTCCGAGATGATCGGATCTCGCTTGAATCAATACATAGTATGTTGTTATCTTTTGAGAATAGATTTGAGCAACAATGCTCTGTGGATAATATTCCACCTATTTCAGCAAACTTGGCTAATTCTGGTCATAAATATAGTAGTGGTCAGTCATATGGACATCAATTTGGTCGAGGTTTTGGCCATGGCAGAGGAAGAAACTTTGGTGGCCAGTCTAATAAGGGACGTGGTCGTGCCAGGAACTTCAATGTTCAACAATATGGACAGCACTATGGACAGCAATATGGCTCCAATCATGGCCAGCACAATGGTCATACCAGTAATCACAACAATAGACAGTCAAGTGATAGACCACAATGTCAGTTGTGTGGCAAATATGGGCATGTAGCTCTTGCTTGTTATCATCGTTTTGATGTTAACTTTCAGCACTCAGTGGGTTCCTTGAATTCTAGATCTTCAACTGATTCTAAATCAACCATACCTGCATTGGCAGCAATTTCTACTCCTTTCCATAATGAGGGCTAGTACTTGGATTCAGGAGCGAGTCATCGTTTGACAAATGATCAAGTGGGTCTTTCTAATTCCTCTCACTACATGGGTTCAGACAAAGTCACAGTTGGCAATGATACTTCTCTTTCCATTTCTAATGTTGGTTCCTTAAGTTTCTCTTCTTCTCCTCATAGTTCATCTTCTCATTTTCTTCTAAAACAAAATTTTCATGTCCCATCTTTATCCACTAATCTTATCAGTGTTGCAAAATTTTGTGCTGATAACAACGTGCTTATTGAATTTTGGTCTGATCATTTCTTTGTGAAGGAACCACATTCGAGGAGGGTTCTAGCTCAAGGCAAGCTTGAAAATGGTCTATACAAGTTACCTGTTGTTCCTGCTCCAATGATTGCATTTGCGTCTAGTTCGAGTACTTCTGATATGTCTAATATGTCCAGTATTTCTTCTTCTTCTTGTATTGCTAATATTGAGCAATTATGGCATTACAAACTTGGTCACCCATCAGTTGATATTGTACACCATGTATTGCAACTTTGTAATGTTTCTGTTTGTTCATCTTGTCAACTTGCAAAAAGTCATCGCTTACCTACGTCTTTATCTTCTTTTCATGCATCTAGTCCTTTGGAACTTGTTCATACAGACATCTAGGGTCCTGCATTTGTTAAATCTACATTTGGTGCTCGATTTTTTATTTTATTTGTAGATGATTTTTCAAGGTTCACTTGGTTCTTTCCACTTCAGTCCAAAGATCAGGCTTTGTCTATGTTGGCTCATGCTCATATGTCATTCCAGTTTTGGCAATATGCTTTTCAAGCGGCTGTTTTTCTTATAAATTGCATGCCAACTAGAGTTCTTAGTCATCGATCTCCTTATCAGGTTCTACTTAATCGTCTACCTGACTATCGAGCTCTTCATGTCTTTGGTTGCCTCTGTTTTCCCTTCACTTGCCCTTACAATAGACATAAGCTTCAATTTTGTTCTGTTGCTTGTGTTTTTCTGGGTTATAGCTTAGATCACAAGGGCTTTTTATGCTTAGATCTAGTCTCTGGTCGGGTGTATGTTACACCTAATGTGGTGTTTGATGAATTCAGCTTTCCTATGCAAAGCTCTCCTTCCTTGCTTCCATCTGTTTCCACTTCCAATAGTCCTGTAGTCAAGACTGCAACTATTCGTATTGTTCTCACCATTGCGGTCAGTTTTCAATGGGACATTCGACAACTTGATGTTCATAATGCCTTCTTGAATGGAGATCTTGAAGAACAAGTTTTCATGGCTCAACCTCCTAGTTTTTTAGACAAACAATTTCCATCCAAAGTTTTTCAATTACGGAAGTCTTTGTATGGCCTGAAACAGTCTCCTCGTGCTTGGTTTTCTAAACTTAGTTGTGCTCTTCTCAACTGGGGTTTCACTGCTTCTCGGACTGATAGTTCCATGTTTGTCAAGTTTGATAAGCATTCCATTCTTATCATGTTGGTCTATGTGGATGACATCATTGTTACAGGAAGTTCTTCGAGTCATATTTCTTCTCTCATTGCTTACTTAAACTCAGTCTTTGCTCTTCGTGACTTGGAGCCTTTGTCATACTTCTTGGGTATTGAGGTTCATCGCTGTAATGGTGCCCTGCACCTCAGCCAAGCTAAGTATATTTCTGATCTTCTTACCCGTGCTGCTATGGTGGATTGCAAATCTTCTCCAACTCCGGGAGCTGTTGGTAAACTCTTGTCACAGTTTGATGGCACTCCTCTTATGAATGCCACTGCCTATCGCAACATAGTTGGTGCTCTCCAATATGTCACCATGACCAGGCCAGACATTGCCTTTGACGTAAATAAGGCTTGTCAGTTTATGCAAGTGCCTAGGACGTCTCACTGGTTGGCTGTCAAGCGCATCCTGCGTTATCTGAAAGATTCTTCTCATGATGGTTTGCTCATTCATCCGGTTCGTGATCTTGCTATAGAAGCCTTTTCTAATGTTGACTGGGGATCTAATCCTGATGACAGACGAAGTTCAAGTGGGTACTTGGTTTATTTAGGAGGCAATCTGGTCTCTTGGTCTGCTTCCAAACAGCGTGTTTTCTCCAGAAGTAGTGCTGAATCTGAATATCGTGGTCTTGCTCTTTCCACTTCTGAGGTTCTCTGGCTACAAGCTTTGTTGAGGGAGCTTTGTGTTCCTCTTCCTCGTCCTACTGTTCTCTGGTATGACAATATTAGTGTTTACCATCTTGCCAAGAATCCTGTCTTTCATGCACGGACCAAACATATTGAGATTGATCTTCATTTCATACGTGATCATGTTCTCCGAGGTGATTTGCTTCTCAAATTTGTTCCAACTACTGAGCAGCCTGTGGATCTTCTCACAAAACATCTTCCAAGTGCAAGGTTTACTTACCTTAAATCACACCTTGGTCTTGTTCCCTGCCCCTTGCACTTGAGGGGGGATGATAGAAAGAATCCAAGTCAGCACATCTTAGCTATGGATCCAGGATCCAAGTTAGCATGTCTTAGCCATGGATCCATGTTAGCACGTCCTAGCCATGTCAGCAAGAATCACAGAGAGTCATTAAGTGATGACTTGTAGTTTGTTATTCTGTTATGATGATCTGTAATAAGTCTCTTAAACTCAATATGTAACCTGACACATTCATATAAATAGAAGTAAACACTCTGCATTTTCTCTATCAAAAAATGCAGAGATTCATTTGGATATAAGAATTTCTAACCTACCAAACATATGAACAAGCGAAGTTGATTGATGTATATATATATAGAAGGAAAACATGGAGATGTTTTGTAATCAAGAAATCTTTCATCTATTCCCAAGTTCAAAAAGAAGTATAAAAGGAGGTCTCTTCTTCTTGTCTAAGTGTAATTAATCAACTTTCATCAGAGCTTTCACTCACTTAGAGCTTTCCAATTACTTAAAAAAATCGGTATCATCAAAACCATCGTATCCACTTCACTTCTCCATGCAGCTGCAAGAAGGTATATCTACTTTGGTGTTTAGATCCTTTTTTCTCTTGTTACATGAATCAAATGTTTCATTCAAAGTATTTGTGAATTATTGTTCTTCTGTTTGATAACATTGTATTAAGCCCCAAAGTATTTCTAAGACCAGTCTGGATGGTGGGTACAGCGTAGGAATCCCTAAGACATTACCATCAACGGGCTTTCTAATTGTTAAGAAATGATTCGGTACATACTACATACACAAATATTGTGGATTCATGGTACATCCACATAAAGTTAATTTCTTCCAACTCATTTAAATAGTTATAAATGATAAAACAAACATGGAATCCTTATTAGCTTGTAAATTTATTTGGGTAGACTTGAGGGTAAAGTTGTCCTGATCACCGTGTTGGGACAAATACCAATAAAAAAATATCTAGAAAATAATCTAAAGCAATAATAAACGAGACACCAAGATTTACGTGGAAAACCTTTCAATGTGAAGGGAAATACCACGGGGCAAATTCAAGAGAATCCACTAATCAATAAGAAGTACAATAACTTCTCAAACTTTTTGCCCAAAGCTTAAGTAATACAAGGGGTAAATAACACGGGTTACTTCACAGCAAATTAACCCAAAAGCTCCTTCAACTTCTTCTACCAAATCAATCGACAAAACTAAGTCGATATCGTAGCCACGCGTCACACTTTGTCACACAAAATCGCACCCAAAGAATCAGACACAAAGTCATCGTCCACGCGCATACAGCCGCACCAAACACTAAAAAGAATATTATGTTCTCTGTTGCTTATTCACACAGCAGCTTCTATGGAAACTCTATATAATAAAACTCTGTAATATGCACCTATTTATACTTGTTTGCAACCACCCAAATAGAACCTTGTTTCTATTTAATTAACCAACTGCCAAATAGAACTTTGTTTCTATATTCAAATAGAACTTTGTCTCTATTTAATTAACACCGCCTCAAATAGAACTTTGTTTCTATGTTCAAATAGAACTTTGTTTCTATTTATTTATTTTTGTTTTTGTTTCTTATTGAAAACCTTTTTTCCTTATTCAACCAAACTTGAAATTATGTTTGATTACTTACCAAAGTTGGATCCACCCTAATGGGCTGAACCTCAACAAATCTCCCCATCCAAACCATTAGAGAAGAATCACCTCCTAATCATATAAGGCCATTCCAATGAGTTCTCTACAGAACTCATGTTTTTCTTTTGGAAGTACTTTTGTCATCTTCACCACGGTTGAGAATATCTCATCAAAATCTATCCCCTTCTTTTGCGCAAAGCCTTTTACCACTAACCGAACTTTGTGCTTCACATTCTTTCCATCACCATCATTTTTCAATTTGTACACCCATTTGTTCTTCAAAGGTTTTCTACCTTTTGAAATCTCAACTAAATCATAAGTACCATTCTTATGCAAGGAACTCATCTCTTCTTGCATAGCTTTCATCCAACTATCTTTATCTTTATGATCTAGTACTTGAAAATTTTCTAGTTCACCTTCTTCTATAAGGAAAACATACTTATCATTGGGGTATCTCTTTGAAGGTTGGCGCTCTTTTTTATAGACCTTCTTAACTGAGGCTCTACTATTTCTTGTTGAAGGGGTTGCTCTTCATGCCCAGTCTCATTTGTTTCTACATGATCATCATTAACAACTTCATTTTCTGGCATATGGTCACCAACTATATCATCTGGCATCTCTCCCCCATTTTCAACATGCAACAAATACCACATCTCTGCTTCTAATAATTTTCTTATTATCAGGATCCCATAATCTGTAGCCAAACTGCTCATCTCCATAACCAATGAAAATACATAGAGATGCTTTCTCATCAAGCTTTAATCTCTTCTCCTTCGGTACATGAACAAACGCTTTGCAGCCAAATACCTTCAGATGAGAGCATGAACTATCTTTCTCTCTCCACACTCTTTCTGGAATGTCACCATCTAAAAGAAATGAAGGAGACCCGTTGATGAGATAACAAGCTGTACTAGTAGCTTCAGACCAGAACTCTTTTGGCAATTTAGCCATGCGAAGCATGCATCTCACATTTTCTACAATAGTCCGGTTCATTCTTTCTGCTACCCCATTATGCTGTGGAATGTCAAGAACTGTCTTTTCATGCCGTATACCAAGCTTATTACAATAAGCTTTAAATTTTTTTATGTGTACTCGCCACCATTATCACTGCGGAGACACTTCAAAACTCTACCTGTTTCTCTTTCAACCTTAGCATGAAATTGCTGAATTTGCTGAAAAACCCGATCCTTAGATCTGAAAAAATATATCCACACCTTTCTTGATGCATCATCAATAAATGTCAAGAAATATCTACTACCACCAAGAGATTCTACGTCAGTGGGACCACAAACATCAGTGTAAACCAAATCCAACAAGCCATATTTTATTTTTGATGATCTACGAAATGCAACTCTATGATGTTTACCAAATAAACAATAATCACAGGAGTTAAGAAAAGTACCTTTCAAAGAGGGAATTAATTTTTTATTTTTTAAGAGTTGCATACATTTCTTACTCATGTGTGCAAGTCGCCTATGCCACAAGTTTGTAGAAGAACCATATTTAGCTGCATTCAAACCAGTCTTACACAATTTCACCTGAGTCTTGTATAATGTGCAACACGCCTTACCCTTTGCCACAACAAGTAAACCTTTGGTAAACTTCCATGCACCATTACCAAAATAATTAATATACCCTTGTTTATCCAAAACAAGTCCAGAAATCAGGTTCAGACGAAGATCAGGAACATGACGTACATCTTTCAAAGTCAATGTGCATCCCGTATTAGTTTGGACACACACATCACCTATTCCCACTATTTTAGAGTTGCTAGTGTTTCCCATCTTCACACTGTCAAAATCTCTTGCTCTATAAGTAGTGAAATAGTCTTTCCTTGGGGTTGCATGATAAGATGCACCAGTGTCAATAATCCATTCGCTTCCTTCATTTGCAACATGCAAACATTCACCTTCGCCATACAAAAGAGCCACGGGTTCATCAGTAACAGCAGTTGTAACTTCTTTATTATCACCATTCTTCACTTTTCCCTCTTTCAAATCTCTTTTGTAACTATAACATTGTTTTCTGAAATGGCCTGGTTTACCACAATAATGACACTTAAAACTTCTATCTCTCTTTTGACTTATCACGGTTCTTATAATAACCATGATATTTCTTATATTTTTCTCTCCCCCTGTTTTCAGTCACAAGTGCTTAGGAATGATCAGTACCGGCAGACTTCCTTCTAGTCTCTTTATTAAATAAACTACCGGTAACCAACTCCATGGTAAGCTGTCCATTCGGTGCTGAATTACTAACCGACACCACCAATGTTTCCCAACTTTCTGGTAATGAGCTAAGAAGTAATAATGCTTGCATTTCATCATCTAACACTATCTTCATGTTGGACAACTGATTCACCACACTTTGCACCCCATTCAAGTGCTCAGCAATAGAACTACCTTCCTTGAATTTCAAGTTCACTAACTTCCTGATCAAGAAGGCCTTGTTTGCAGCGGTTTTCCTTTCATATAAATTCTGGAGTTTGGTCCAAAGAGCATGTGCAGACGTCTCAGCTAATACATGATGAAATACCGAATCATCTAACCATTGCCTAATGTGACCAATAGCCTTTCTGTTTAATTTCTTCCACTCTTCTTCTGACATATCTTTGGGTTTAGCTGCATCTCCCTCAATTGGAGGGTACAAATCCTTACAGTATAATATGTCTTCCATCTTGGCTTTTCAAATAACATAATTTGAGCCATTAAGGCTAATCATCCTTGTATTGTTGTTATTTTCCATGTCAACTCTCTTAATTGACAATCTCCCAACAATTGCTCTGATACCACTTTGTTGTGACAAATACCAATAAAATAATCTAAAGAAATAATAAATGAGACACCAAGATTTACGTGGAAAACCCTTCAATGTGAAGGGAAAAACCACGGGGCAAATACGAGAGAATCCACTAATCAAATAAGAAGAAGTACAATAACTTCTCAAGCTTTTTGCCCAAAGCTTGAGTAATACAAGGAGTAAATAACACTGGTTACCTTACAACAAATTAACCCAAAAAGATCTTTCAACTTCTTCTACCAAATCAATCGACAAAACTAAGTCGATAAGCCACGCGTCACACTTTGTCGCACAAAATTGCGCCCAAAGAATCAGACACAAAGTCACCATCCACGCGCACACAGCCGCACCAAACACCAAAGAGAATATTATGTTCTCTGTTGTTTATTCACACAACAACTTCTCTGAAAACTCTATATCATAAAACTCTGTATTATACACTTATTTATACTTGTTTTGCAGCCACCCAAATAGAACTTTGTTTCTATTTAATTAACCAGTTGCCAAATAGAACTTTGTTTCTATATTCAAATAGAACTTTGTTTCTATTTAATTAACACCGCCTCAAATATAACTTTGTTTCTATATTCAAATAGAACTTTGTTTCTATTTAATTAACATCGCCTCAAATAGAACTTTGTTTCTATTTATTTCTGTTTTTGTTTCTTATTGAAAACATTTTTTCCTTATTCAACCAAACTTGAAATTATGTTTGATTACTTACCAAAGTTGGATCCACCCTAATGGGGTGGACCTCAACAAATTGTTGGGATGAAATTGGCTTGAATAGTCCCACATCAAGTAAGGTGGAGTTGTCACTAAGGTTTATAAGGGAGTGGTCCACTCCCTAATAGTAATGATGCCTTTTAAGATAAAAACCCCACACCCGTGGCCCGGATGGTAGGCCCAAGTTGCGGTGTTTAAGTTGGGGACAATATCGTTGCTATGTATAGTGGACCTAGGTGCGCGCACGCGCTCAGCGCACGCCAACAAGTGGTATCAGAGCCGATGGTTCAGTGGGGACTTGGCAAGTGATGCAAGACAACACATTGTTCAGGGGATCCGACGCGAGGTAGCGAGCCAGGTAGAGCATCACATGTGCGTGGTCTAAGGTGGAGGTGCAGGCGGCACATTGTTCTGGGGATCAAGAGCGAGGTAGCGAGCCAGGTAGAGCTTCGCATGTGCGCGGTCTGCCAGATGAGTGGATCCAGACTAGGTTCCAGATCCTTGCCAAGAGAATGTATCCTACAAGTCCGGACGAGGTGGAGTTAGTGTGGTGGTTGCGATTAAAGTGGAGCTAATAACTCCGGGATAGTAGCCCGTACACCGAGTGCTACCCATAAGATCGTGGTCACACATGAGACTCGAGGAGGAAGTGTACTTCAAGATGTTGCAGACCGGTGGATGGATTGTAGGATGTGTGACGATGTACTTCGAGATGTTGCAGACCGGCGGATGGATTGTAGGATGTGTGACAATTCGCGCCAAAGGTGGAGATTGTTGGGATGAAGTTGGCTTGAATAGTCCCACATCAAGTAAGGTGGAGTTGTCACTAAGGTTTATAAGGGAGTGGTCCACTCCCTAATAGTAACGAGGTCTTTTAAGATAAAAAAACCCACACTCGTGGCCCGGATGGTAGGCCCAAGTTGCGGTGTTTAAGTTGGGGACAATATCGTTGCTATGTATAGTGGACCTAGGTGCGCGCACGCGCTCAGTGCGCGCCAACACACCGGTGGTGCGAGTGGCATTGGTGAAGCCACCGCAAAGCTCTTCAGCAAACATGGTTGCAAAATCATAATTGCTGACGTAGTTTGGTATTAGAGTGAATTGCTTATCTCCATATGCATGTGTTACACCATTGGCTTCAAAATTCATCAAGTTGAATGATTACCAGCTTAAACAAGCTATGGGCGCAGTTGCAAATCTCAAGGGGGTGGTTTTTAAGAAAGAAGAAGTCACACAAGCGGCTCTTTACCTTGCTAGTGAGGATTCAAAGTATGTCAGTGGGCTAAAATTGGTCATTGATGGAGGATTCACTGTTGGTAATCTATCCTTTGGCATCTTCAAGTACCCTGAGGAATCATAACTGGGCTTGTAATGTTCAATTATAGTGATTTTGTTGTTTCGCGATTATGAACCTGTTTGTGAGTTTGGTATCATTTAGAAGTATGTTCAATTAGTGATAATAAAATCGATCAAAGGATCTTATGTAAGCCCTCATTGTCCCGATCAATGGTTAATGACACAGAAGTTTACAAATTGATTTTCCAGATCATGGATTTCTTGTCCTAAATGTGATGTTTCACTACTGAAATTATAGAAATCTTCCCATTGTTACGTCGCAACTTGTGCATTTGTAAACACAATGAACTGCATATAATGGATGTCCTCTGTTTTTGAATTATGATCACAATGGCTGAACACTACAAGAAAATTGGGCTTTGGTGAAAAGATTACCAAAGATCTTATTAAAGAGGAATCAGATGTGCTCAACCTATTCTATGCACTCTACTGGTTTTGGTTATTGGTTAGTGGAACATAGTTAAGATCTTATTTACCAGAGTGTGAAATAGATCAAAACCCGAAAACTAATATGTGACTAAGGTTAAGATACTACTGACAATCAATGGATACACCTGAACCTTTGATAAAAACCTATCAGAACAAAATTGTTGACCATAAATTGACCTGGATATAACTTTTCTTCTTTTCTACATTTGTTTTACAATTAATTAGATAGTTTTTTTTTGGAAAGCGAGCTAGGTTTTTATAGGATCCCATAACCTATCAACATGGTGCGACCTACAGGTCAACACCATAAGAAAGTAACTATGCCGCCGGCGGGTCTCGAACCTAGGACGTGGGGGATAAACCCACACAGCCCTAACCACTCGACCATAACGCCATTGGCTATTAATTAGATAGTTAATACTAGTGGATGCGTCCAAATCTAGTCTCCTGTAAATTTGACCTGCAAAACAAATATTAGATTGCCAAAGACCACCTGTTTGTTAGCCGAAGGCATTTCAATGCGCTTAAGAAAGTAACTCTGTTAGAGATGAAGATTAATCTAGATAGAACTCGGTTAAAATTGCAAACCTTTATCGAATGTCTCATTTACCTTATATAGTGGTTGTTATTAATTTTTTGCGTGATTTAAGCATGTGAGGCTCCTCGAGAGAAGACATTCTTTGTAACAACCTCCTCCTTTATGAAGATGAGTCTTTGGAGGAGTAACTCCCTCCACGACTCTTTTTCTATGTAACGTTCCTCCTCTTTACGGAACTTGCTTGTATACAGACTTGCTTGTATACGTGTGATATTATTATGGGTATGCAGACTTGCTTGCATATCGGTGCACCGTTCCATGTGAGTTCGGTTGTACGTGTAGATTTAGGAAGAATACTTGCCAGTGATCGAACTTCGGGTGAGATGACATGACACTCGAGGTGGCACCCCACTTGGGTGAGGTGTGTTCGGCACAGGAGGAGAGTGCGATTGTGGAAAAGAAGCCAAGAATTAGAAAACAAAAATAAATAATTAAATAAAACCATTGAAATTAAGCATGTCATGAAATTGTGTATAGATTATTTTAGCTTGTACTAGGTTAGCCTTGAGGGAAGAAACTAACAGCTCATTCGAATCTCGAATGAGAACTACCTGTCTTCCTTAAGGTGAAATTTGCATTTTGTCCTTTTATATTTAATTGTCTTGATTTGTAAGTTTGCTCACACCAGTATGATTATACTGACCCAGATTTTGTATTGTTTTACAAATTTGGGTACGTTCTTAATGAGCGTAGCCCCAGAGAACCATCAGGGTTAATTGGAGCGTAAGGAATGATAGTAGCTGCGTGGCGATAGCTGAGGAGTCGACACGTTTTATTCTTTTTAGATCTTTATTATTATTCCTAGGTAATCAGATGTAGGATTTGGATATAAATGCTCAGTTTTGTCAGATATTTATTTGGGGAATTTATTATTAAAATTTTCATTTATTCGTTGTGGACCTCATTTTTAGAGGAAGAATATTGAGGAAGCTTATTAGTTGTTTTCTGCCTTATGACTGTACCATTTAAAGTGTTCCTGTTATGCCTTGGTTTTTTTGGACAATCTATTTATTTATGTTGTTCAAAAAAATCGGGGCGTGACATTTTTGGTATCAGAGCATTTGGTTAGCCTAGATCTAGGGTAGGTCTAGGTGATCCTCGGAAGTGTGGAAATGGGATTATGAACGTTTGGATTATTAAGTATTAACAGTTATTTATTTTCGCTTGAAGGTAATGGCGAACACTCGATCAAATGGGGCCAATGGACCGAATGGTGATAACGGGCGAAATAACACTAATGGCCCAAATGGTTCGAATGATCAGGGAGGGGGTCCCAACTTGGTTCAGGTAGACGTGGGAGCCATGATGACGCAACTTTTGCAGGTTGTGCAGAACAACCATCAGGATAGTCATGGCGACCCGTTTGCCAGGAGAAATAAGGAGTTTGGGAACCTAGGCAGTCAGAGGTTTAATGGAGAGACTGGCCCTATTGCAGCTGAGAAGTGGATTCGCAAGTGTGAAACCGTATTCAATCGGATGCAGATGACTGAGGTACAGAAACAAGAATTAGCTGCTCATAACTTGGATGGTAATGCCAGGTATTGGCGGGAAGTTAGTGGTGTTTACAGATGCTAGCGAAACAAGTTTGGGATGTGTTTTGATGCAAGATCAGAAAGTAGTTTCATACGCTTCTAGGCAGTTAAAGCCACATGAGAGGCGATATGCCACGCATGATTTGGAATTAGCAGCAGTGGTTTTTGCTTTAAAAATATGGAGGCATTATTTGTATGGAGAGAAATTTGAGTTGTATACTGATCACAAAAGCTTGAAGTACCTATTTTCACAACGGGATTTAAACATGAGGCAACAGAGGTGGATGGAGTTCATTAGTAGTTATGATTTTGAAATCCTTTACCATCCAGGAAAAGGGAATGTGGTGGCGGATGCCCTTAGCAGGCAACATAGTGTGTTGACCGCTCTTATGGTGCAAGAGTGGAAGATTCTCGAGGTTATTGCAGCTCATTATGTTTTGACTGTTCCGCATACTAGAGGAGCTTATGTTTGTAGTTTGACAGTAAAACCTACCTTGATTACCCGGGTCATTTTCGTGCAGCACACTGACCCGTTTCTCATGAACAAAATAAATGATTTGATAATTGATACGTTGGAGGACTGCCCTACTGATTGGTCCGTTGACATAGATGGATGATTGCGATTTCATGGTAGACTTTGCGTACCAGATATTTCGGCATTAAAGAAGGAGATTATGGAAGAGGCTCATCGTTCTAAATTTACTATTCATCCAGGGGGTACGAAGATGTATCATGATTTGAGAAGGAGTTTTTGGTGGGAAGGCATGAAACGAGATGTTGGGGAATATGTCTCTCACTGTTTCACTTGTCAGCAAGTGAAAGCGGAACACCAGAGGCCGTCTGGTTTATTGCAGCCTCTAGAAATACCCATGTGGAAGTGGGAACACATTTCGATGGATTTTGTTGATGGTTTACCTAGATCTCGGAGGGGTAATGAGTCAATTTGGGTTATTGTTGACCGTTTGACTAAGTGTGCACATTTTATCCCCATTGGTGCATCTCGAAATACTGACAAGTTAGTTGCTATGTATATCCGAGAAGTGGTAAGGTTGCATGGGGTTCCTATTACCATTGTTTCAGATAGAGATCCATTGTTTACATCATCATTTTGGGAAAGTTTCCAACGTGCTATGGGTACTACCTTGGCTATGAGCACGGCGTATCATCCACAGACTGACAGGCAGACTGAGCGGGTAAATCAGATTTTAGAGGATATGTTGCGAGCTTGCATCATGGATTTTGGTGGTAGTTGGGAGGATCACTTACCGTTGGTGGAGTTCTCGTACAATAATAGTTACCAATCGAGCATTGGCATGGCACTCTTTGAGGCTTTGTATGGTAGGCCTTGTAGATTTCCTAGTTGTTGGGCAGAGGTAGGTGATACAGTATTGTTGGGACCAGAGATTGTTAGGGAGACTGCAGGGAAGATTGAGATTATTCGGGGAACGATAAAAACTGCTCAAAGTAGATAGAAAAGCTATGCAGATCAAAAGCGCAAGAGTGTAGTGTTTGCGGTTGGTGATTTAGTTTTCCTTAAGGTGTCTCCCATGCGAGGTGTGATGAGATTTGGCAAGAAGGGAAAATTGAGCCCGCGGTATATTGGGCCATTCGAGATTATCGGATGTGTTGGTCACTTAGCTTACAAGCTTGCGTTGCCGCCCAGTTTGTCGATGATTCATGATGTCTTTCATGTCTCGATGTTGAGAAAATGTGTGAAAGATCCAACTCATATTGTTCAACCTACAACTATTGAACTGAATGAGGATTTGACCTATACAGTTGGGCCGGTGAGGATAATTGATCGTGACGTAAAACAACTACGACATAAGAAAGTCAACTTGGTCAAGGTTCAGTGGAGTGAAAAGGAGAACGATGTCACCTGGGAGTTGGAGGACAAAGTAAGGCGTATGCACCCAGAATTATTCGCCTAATCCTTATCCTACCGAAAAATATTTGTGAGTTAAACTCTACCGAAATTTTTAATCTATGATATCGATTATTCTGTGATTTTTTTTTCCTATGTACGAACTCTACTTTCTTTGGAGATGTTAATACTGATATAATATACTTTTTCCTATGTTCGTAGAGTTCCTATGTACGAACTCTACGAACTCTATTTTTAATCTACTTTCTTTGGAGATGTACGAACTCTACTTTTTTTCCTATGTACGAACTCTACTCTTCTCTGTGATTTAATACTGAAAAAAACAAAACAAAACAAAGGGGTTCTTTTCTTTTGATAGTGATTGGTCTCTTTCATTTTTTCTTATTTAATAGTGATGTGACATGAAGGGTTAATTTTTTGATTGAGAAGGGTTTTGTTTTATTTTTTTTATGATTGAGAAGGGTTTTGTTTTGGTGACTTGATGTCTGGAAGAGAGAGGATGGGAAAGGGGTTTTTTTTTCTTCTTCGTTTTCTCTTATTGATAGTGATTGGTCTCTTTACATCTTTTCTTCATTAATGGTGATGTGCCATGAGAAGGGTTTATTTACATTTACATCTTTTCTTTTATTTACATTTACATTTACATTTACATCTTTTGTGATTGACATTTACATCATGGTTGACATTTACATTGTGGTTGACATCTATAACTACGGTTTTAGTCTTCTTTATTCATCTACAGTTTTAGTTTTCTTTAGGTTTAGGTTTAGTTTTCTTTATTTGATGGTCATGGTCATGTGGTGGACATCTATAGTTATTGATTGTCATGTGGAAAAATGGGTCATGTGGTTGACATCTACAGTTAACAGTGGTCATGTTAATATAACTGTGGTCATGATGTCATGTTGAAACAGGGGTCATGATGTCATGTTATGAATATCACCTTGGTAATGTTTTATGTATATGGTTCTTGTAGGGGGAATGTGATGTGATGTTAATTGACTTGGAAAAGTAATGGCTCAAATAAAATACTTGGTAAATGTTCTGTTTCCACAACTCCAGAAAAAAAAATGTGAAAAGAAAAGAAACTTTTGTATACAGACTTGCTTGTATACGTGTGATATTATTATGGGTATGCAGACTTGCTTGCATATCGGTGCACCGTTCCATGTGAGTTCGGTTGTACGTGTAGATTTAGGAAGAATACTTGCCAGTGATCGAACTTCGGGTGAGATGACATGACACTCGAGGTGGCACCCCACTTGGGTGAGGTGTGTTCGGCACAGGAGGAGAGTGCGATTGTGGAAAAGAAGCCAAGAATTAGAAAACAAAAATAAATAATTAAATAAAACCATTGAAATTAAGCATGTCATGAAATTGTGTATAGATTATTTTAGCTTGTACTAGGTTAGCCTTGAGGGAAGAAACTAACAGCTCATTCGAATCTCGAATGAGAACTACCTGTCTTCCTTAAGGTGAAATTTGCATTTTGTCCTTTTATATTTAATTGTCTTGATTTGTAAGTTTGCTCACACCAGTATGATTATACTGACCCAGATTTTGTATTGTTTTACAAATTTGGGTACGTTCTTAATGAGCGTAGCCCCAGAGAACCATCAGGGTTAATTGGAGCGTAAGGAATGATAGTAGCTGCGTGGCGATAGCTGAGGAGTCGACACGTTTTATTCTTTTTAGATCTTTATTATTATTCCTAGGTAATCAGATGTAGGATTTGGATATAAATGCTCAGTTTTGTCAGATATTTATTTGGGGAATTTATTATTAAAATTTTCATTTATTCGTTGTGGACCTCATTTTTAGAGGAAGAATATTGAGGAAGCTTATTAGTTGTTTTCTGCCTTATGACTGTACCATTTAAAGTGTTCCTGTTATGCCTTGGTTTTTTTGGACAATCTATTTATTTATGTTGTTCAAAAAAATCGGGGCGTGACAGTTAAAAAAGAGAAAAGAGAACATTAATAAAGAGAGAGAAGTTGGGTAGGTGGGGAGAGGTGGGTGGGGCTTAAATAAGATAGAGAATGTCTATTTTTTCAACTCTTTATCTGAATGGGGCATTAAAAAAAAGGAGAAAGTGAGAGTTAAAAGCGAGAGTGGGGACGTGGGTGCGTTGGAATGGGGTGAGAATTTAAATAAGAGTTGGTTGGTGGGGGATCAAATAAGATAAAGAAAGGGTTAGGGGGATTAAAACCAAGATAAGGGAAAGGGTTCGGTTTGGTCCGATTGTTTCGGATGTGTGAAAAATAAAAACCGAAACCGAACTGAAGAAACTCGATTAAGTTCGGATTTCTAATTTTTGATTTCGGTTTTTCTCAGTTTGGGATTTTTCGATCTGTTTCAGGAACCAATTAACACCCCTAGTTGTTACGAATATGTCCAAACTCTTACTTCATGGTTCGACATATTCGTCAGCCAGAAGGTTTTTTACGAATACGTCTTGACTTATACGTCCGGACTTTTACTTCGTGGTCCGACATATTGGTCGGCCAGAAGGTTTTTACGAGTAAGTTGACTTATACGTTCCAACTTTTGTAGATTTGCTTTGTGGTTGATTAGATCAGAAGTTTATTGTTTACATCTGACTTATACGTCCTGACCTTTTATTCGTAGCTCGACATGTTGATCGTGCTGGTTGTTTTGCATCGTCTAGCTTTGATGCCTTGACTTAACTTGACTATTCGAACGTAAGAATGAGGGTTTGAACTTGGAGTTTTATTGATAATCTTGTTTCATATGCTTAACAATCTATAATTGTAGTAATTATTTCCTTGTCTAGAACTTTTTGGTTCGTAGTGTTGGTCATCTTAGCTTGTTCGCTTGTTTTGTGGGTGTTACGATACTGCGTTGCATGAATAGTTCGTGCGTTGCGTCTCTCTGTTTGACTGTTGCTTGATTGATGTCATTCCTCATGATGATAGGGTGTTGATTCATGCGCGCCCTTGTTGTTTGAGGAGTACTCATGTCTGATTTTAGATTAGCTTTGGTTTTGTATTGCTCTGGAGTATGCTTTGGTGTTGTTTCGTTTGAATTGACTATGTCTGTTTTTAACTCAAATGGTGTAATGAAAGGGGACGTTTGTTGCAACATCCTTCTTCATGATTCTCCTGTAATTTTGATAGTTTTTCATCACGTGTACGCTCATTACGAGGTATCTAATAAACTCATAATGTTTTTTGATCAAATCCTTGAGTTTGCACTCTTCAAGGTGTTTCGATTGGTGATTTTCGTGGCAACCAGGTGAACTTAATAGAATCCAACATCGAATTGTCTAATCATGCTCACATCAGCGCTAGCTGCTAAGGCTCCTATGAACTTCTGGGTTCCAGACCTTGCAATTGTATCAAGTTTATTCGCCAAATCAAATTTTGTTTACGTCAGTAATGGAGGAGGCGTTGTTGGCTTTTTCAGGGATAATGTGGATCAAACTCGCATTCGTCAGTGAGACCCTTGAACTCGATCAGTTGTTTGATCTCCGCCTGTAGTGCAAGCGTCTATGTGTTTCCCGTTGTGAGTTATTGTAGTGGCTCTTCTTGTCTCGTTCGATGATGTTGATGTTCCTACTTCAATTTAAATCAGCTCGAGTAGGCGGTACCGCTGATCGCTTCTTTGATCAACCAGATTGTTCATTTCCTCCAAGTATGTAGTGTAGGACATATATCAGTTTTCTAGGTTGTTCTTTTGATCCCACAGTAGCGTCTACATTCGCTTTCCCTTCAGACTGCTTGTCTGGCAGCCTAATGAATTCCTTGAGTTGCCTTATTTGAATCCAGTGCTCAATTTCGTCCTTGTAGCAGTCTTCAGTATCTTGCCCGTGATCCTTGTGGAAATAGCAATACTTGCTTTAATCTCGCCCATCTGGGTCTCCTCTCATTTTAAGCGGCCAGTTGATGTCCTCCCATTTCACCATGGACTTCAGTATGCTTGCTTGATTAGTTTTCATGGCCATGTATGGTTTGTACGCCTTCCAAGCCTTGCAGATTGCAGCTTTTTAGGCTCCCGCTGGTTGAACTCGGATTTCTCCTTCTGGGGTCAGTCGTCTCTCATTTTTTCTTCCCTCCTCTCTCGCCTCTTCTATTGACCCTCCCTTTCGGATTTTCTCTTCTTTTTGGTGGCTAACATCTCATCGAGGGTGATGTGTTTCTGAGTGGTCTTCAACAATGTTGTCATATTCTTCAAAGGGTCTAAATTCAGAGCATTGTAAAATGATCCTCTTTTTAGTCCAGAGGTGAAGGTGGCAATGGCCGTGTCGTTGCTGCAGCCATCAATCATGGTCAACTCATTAGTAAACTGAATGACGTACTCCCTTATAGTTTCTTCGGGCTTCTGTCTAATGTGAAGCAAGTAGTGTGGGCCCTTTCTCATCCGCTGGTTGTCGATGAACCTTGTGATGAAGGCGGTGGCTAGCGCTTGGAAGGAGTCTATCGACCTAGGTGTTAAGTTGTTGAACCAACTCATCACCACTTCTCAGCACCCGCCCATCCACAGGCGAATGGGCAAGCCGATGTCACCAACATAACAATCTTGAAAGCGATCAAAAAAAGGCTCGAGGCAGCGAAAAGATTGTGGACATCCGAGTTACTTCGTGTCCTTTGGGCATACATAACAAAAAAAAACCCTGACAAGGGAAACCCCTTTCGCCCTCGCATACGGGTTCGAAGCAATGATACCCATGGATATCGATATGCCGACGTTCAGGATTGAAGAATTCCGTGCTAAAGATAACGTCGAGGCATTGAGAGTCGGGGTGGATTTCTTCGAGGAAAACGAGAAGCGGCTTCTATCAAAACAACAGCCAACCAACAACATATGGCCGGATATTACAATAAGAAGGTAAGAACCCGCACTTTCAACATCGGTGATTGGGTACTCTGAATAGTCCAGCTCAACACAAAGGAACCAGGTGCGGGCAAGCTAAACCCAAATTGGGAAGGGTCATACATAGTAATAAAGATCAATAGACCAGGGACATACTGGTTTGAAAACAAGGAGGGTGAAAAGCTACCACGACAGTGGAATGTAGAACACTTAAAAAAATATTATCAATAAACTTCTTCGCTCAACCCTCCATCTCGAGTTCAAAACGACAAAAGTTTAGTCGGGACAAAGAAGTTAGACTGAAAATCTCACTCGTGAAAATACTCAGCACGGCTAGAGTATCGAACAACAAATAAATATATGTACCAGGATGAACTAGTCGGACATGAACATGAAGCTTTTGGCCTGATCAACCACGAAGTAATAAAGTACCAGGATATACGAGACAGACTTTTCTCATCGACTATAATGTATGACATCGTAATCCAGATATAGAATGAGATTCCGTAAAAAAAAAAAAGCTTCTACATGACTAGTATGTTGAATACTGAAGCCATTTACAAAATCCGGACGAACGAGTCAGAATTCCGCCAGGAATGTCGAAAGTAAAAAATTAATAAGCTAGACATACTGGACACTACAAATCCAAAATATAAGTTTCCATTGATCTTCTAAAAAGAAAAGATTACAAAGGAGCCAAAAGGGACATTTAAGAAGGAACATCAGTAGCAGTGTCACTAAATGATGCAAGCTCAGACAAATGATGAGACTGTTATTCGACAACAGGATCACTTAGCGAATTCGGAACGATTTCCTTCACATCATCAAATTCTTGCGCGGCATAGCAACGATATTCGATTAAATCCAAGCCTTGCGTCTCAAGGAAATCCAAAAAGTCGTGACGGCCATCGACTAGTCTTTTCCAATCCGATGCTTTCGCAGCCTTTAGCCTTTCGGTAACAAATGAAAGATCGGCTCGAGTCGATGCCAATTCCTTCTCAAAGACCATAAGTCTAGCAAAAATCGCAGACTTGGCAGCAATAAACGCATAATTCAGCTGAGCAATTCGAGTCACAGAAGCCTTGAGACTGGCAGAATACACTTCTGCAAAATGATTGGCCTCATCATGCTCAGCCATTCGGTCGGACAATTCATTTTCAACAACATTCAGATGAGACCGCAACCTATCCCACTCAACTTCGGATGTTTCGAGATCAAAAGCGAACTTGTCTCGAATAGCCTCGTGACCTCCCTCAATGAAGTTCATTCAGTATCAACAGCCCTCGCATGCTCTATGCACTGCGTTATCAACAAATCAAGTTGGCAGAAAACTTGAGAAAGAACCAAGACATGCCCCGCCAGCTTCCGCTTGATGAACGCCACGTGATTGTGGGCAGCCTTACAATCCGACCTCATCACGACTGCATAAGTAAGATGGGTCATTCTTTCCATGAGGTCCTAGAGGCCCTCATCGATATGAAAACATGACAGATGCCCGAGCATGAGAGCCCTATTAGCCAACTGCCCATGGCAATCGCCAATAAGGTTGCAAGCACTGTCCTGCACATCAATCTCAGAAGACCAGCAAAACTTCTCGGATGCAACCAAGATAAGACGAGAAGCGGAGGGAACAATGGTGATCCCAAGGTCCCAGCAACAGCAGAAGACACGTGGGGTTTGAAGCCAAGGGCACGAGTAACGACTCGATCTTCCAATGTTGGATCGTACTCGAAGTCATCCAAGGTCTTGGTGTTGTTTGGATTCTTAGACTGCTCAAGTCCAAGTTGAAGCATTTTATTTTCAATGAGGCGAGAGTCATCAACCGTCAGGTTGGCAGAAATAGGCAAACCATACGAAGAGACAAGACTCTTCTCACAATCATCCAAAGGACGAGAAACCTCATTTTTGCTCATCTCAAGAGCTTGATTTATCTCCTCATTAGCAAAGTCATCCACGACCTCATTTTTTGGTAACGTATGAAAGGGAGCCCTAATAGTACCATGAACCGATGTGGCAAACTTCTTCTTCTTTCAGACACGACCATGAGTAATTGCTAGCATCTTAGATGGGTTGGGAGGCCTGTGAACTTTCCTCTTTCGAATGAAAGAGTTAACACTTCCAGAGTCTTTGACAACAATAGAAGCAATCCATCCTACAAGTTAGCGGAACTCACTCCGCAACCGACATTCACATCACCAGCACGTGCAACAATTACCTTCGAAGCACGAACTACAGTAGGTTCCTCGCGACCCACCTTACTCGATGAATACAAGCCACTATGGATAATAACATCCGTAGTAAGGAAATCTTCCATCGAGACTCGAGAAAGCTTGTCAAACCGATTACAAAACTCCTACTCCTCCAATGATAGCGATAACTCGACCCTCTTAGGCTCTCGAAATGATTGCAAAATCTGGTTTTTGCGCAAAATAGTCGAAGGCAATGGATGCATAAACCCAGGGCCTTGACCAACCCTCATACTCCTCTTGCGGACTCTTGAAACAAGATGAGGAACGAAGATAACAAGTGTGGTTAGCGTTTACACTAAACCATCAGTGAGACAACGGTGCGCCTTTTCTGGGCCCATGGGGCGAAAGTTGTGATTGCAGATATACAAGATGATCTAGGCCAAGCTCTATCTCAAGAGCTTGGTGAAAACACCATTTATGTGCATTGCAATGTGACCAAGGAGGATGACATCTGCAAAGTCGTGGATCTTGCCATTGAGAAGTATGGTAAACTTGATATCATGTACAATAATGCAGGAATAGTCGATGTAACTACAGAGAGCATATTAAACATCAACAAGGAAGAGATTGAGAGAGTTGTTAATGTGAATTTAGTTGGAGGCCTCCTAGGGGCCAAACATGCAGCACGGGTTATGGTGCCAGCCCTGAAGGTTGCATATTGTTTACTGGAAGTGTCAGTGCCTCTATTGCTTGCACAGAGAAACATGGATATGTTGCATCAAAGCATGGAATTGTGGGTGTTGTACATAACGTTTCAGCCGAGTTAGGGCAGTATGGAATCCGTATAAACTGTATTTCTCCTTATGCTGTAGCAACCAACTTGATGAAGAAGTGGATACCAGCTGAGAACACAGAAAAGTTGGAGGGGATGCTAAGTAGTATGGGGAATCTCAAAGGTGCAGTTTTGAGGGCAGATGATATTGCACGAGCTGCACTTTTCCTTGCTAGTGAGGATGCTCAGTATGTGAGTGGGCTCAACCTCATTGTTGATGGGGGATTTAGCGTTAAGAACACAAGCATGGCCACGGCTATGAGTAAACTTTGATTTACAAATTGCAGTGTAGCTTGCTTACTTTCTTCAGAATTGCCTACTGCTTAAAGCATCAAAAATTTTGATTTTAGAGGAATGTGAATTGTATTATGTGCTTAACATCTACATGGTGTAGTTTATTTGTTTAAGATATTAGCCCCCACACGCACTACGCATGAAAATAATTGCAGTACTGAACAAATATGTCTATAGTGAAACAAACGATTTCGGGGAAGGATGAGGGTAGGTATGTGAGGGGATCAACCTTGTATAAATAAAGCTCCATTTCTTTTCCGGCCTCGTCTTTCTTTCATGAGAATTTTCCTTGCATATTTTCTCTTAAACCAAACATATTCAGTCCAACCTTAATGGTATCTGGTTTCAAAGATAAACTAAAACGTGGAAAAGATACAAGAGAACAAAGGGAAAGAAGCGCGAGTTCCTTCCAGGTTCATCAAGATGAGCTTCAACCTCACATTTTTTCCCATGTTCGTTCATTCAATTTCTATCTCTTCCTTCTCCCTTTGTTTTTTTACAATTTTTTTTTTGTGAAACGAAAAAAAAAAATCAAATGAAAAATTCAGCAACAGGTATAAATCTTTATTTCTTCTCAACTATCAAGTCATATAGCAACATACCAGATGTAGGATTAAGTAACACTAGCCTTCAGAGCCATCCCAAATGCAGGACTACTTGCATTATAACCTCCATCAACAACTAGATTGAGTCCACTCACATACTTAGATTCATCACTCCCCAAATACACTGCTGCCTCTGCCACATCTTCTGCACTCACCATAGTCCCTTTCAGGTTGGTAGACCTATAAACAACTTCCTCAGTCTTCATTGCATCCATCCCTAGAGTTCTCATAAGCAATGGTGTTGGAATGGCAAATGGAGAAAAAAATGCAATTCACTCTTATTCCATACTTCCCCAACTCCACACACAAGTTCTTCGTCAACCCCACCAATGCATGCTTTGAAGATGTGTAAGCATGGGGTGTCTCACCAGCTATCACCGAAGCAACGCTTGAAGTAAATATTATGCTGCCCTGTTTTGCAGGGATCATTACCTTGGCAGCATGTTTAGCACCCAAGAATGCGCCATGCACGTTGACATCAAACACTTTCTTGAAATCTTCTATGTCGGTATTCAGTACTACTGGATTACTAATGTCGCCGTTCTGCATGAGACATGGGTTCTTCCCAGCAATGCTAGCATTGTTGAACATGATATCGAGCTTTCCGTACTTGGTTGTGGTCATATGCACTGCATTTTCGATATCAGTTTCTTTGGTCACATCACAATGGGTGTATGAGATGGTCTCTTCTGTGCCAAGTTGTTTGCACAATAAGTGGCCTAGTTGGTCTTGGATGTCAGCAATAACCACCTTTGCTCCGTATTGAATGAACAATCTTGCTGTTACTTCTCCAATTCCACTTAGACCCCCAGTTATTAGAGCTACCTTGCCCTGTAACCTAATTAAGATAATAAAATGGTATTTGTAAAAAAAACATCATTTAATAATGTGTAGAACAGTTGAACAAATTAAGAGGTTTGATAAGCTTACCTTTGGTCAAAATCCCTTAAAAAAGGAATTAAGTGGTTTTTGGACAAGAGTCCACCAACATCAGGCCCTAAAACATAACCAAAAATAATAATATTAATAAATAAATAGAAATTTTAAGGCTTTGAGGGTGTGCTTGGTTCAATGGAAAAATTTTCCAAGAAATTTTGCTAAATGCGACAAGGGAAGAGGAATGACAGAGGACGAAATGATGAAGCATATTGAATTAGGTGATGATCTTTATCCTCTAGGTTTGTTACAAAACTATGGAAAATGTTTTGTTTTTCCAAAATACATAGTAATCATCGGGTTGGAAAGCATTTTCCTTTTTCCCCAGTTCTTATGTTTATTTTTTGTAACTTTTTCAGGAAAATTTTCACATGAATCACACAGCCTAAATTATATTAGAGGAAAAAAGCACATTCTAAATTTCAAATACGACGGTAGGGCAGGGTTGTATCCAGATCAAATCTGGATGCTAAATTTACTTAAATTAGGCTTTATTAAATCAAATCCTATATTATTAGCATTTTTACTATTGCAAGCGAATGTGAGATGTTGACTTCAGTAAGCAAGGTGTCTTCTTTGATTCATCTCAAATAATTCTTGATCTTGCGAGCACTACTCTGATTGAAGAAATTTTTTAAGCGAAACCAAAGAATCACATAAAAAAAAATCAAACTCTTAAAGTTATAGCAATCCAACAGGTAGATTTCTACTAACGATAAAGGACATAATAACTAAATGAATCCGCGATAATCTTTCTGAATATATATAAAGAATACGAATCTCTAATTTCGACAAGAACTTACTGAATTTCTTGCATCAGGGACTCGGAATGGATTCCTTTTTGGTTGAAGTTGAGGACGTCATTTTTGTGCAGACCTGTCGTTGAGCGTCAAAATGAATTTACTAGATTTCGTGAAAAAACCCTTGAAAAATGTATTTTTTTTCTTTTGTAATTTCAAAAAAACAAAATTTTCACTGAGATTTTGCGAAATCTCATTCCTTGTCTATAAGTAGGATTTTTTTAAAATTAATTTGCTAACAGGCATTAGCTTAATTGATAAGACTTGTGATACATTATACATGAACTAAAAGCTTTAGTCCCTTATAAAAGTATTTTATTTGAATTTTTTCTTTTCTCTTCTTTGACCCTCAAGCATCTTCTCAGGGCAGCACAACCAGTGACGGAGCCAGGATTTTTGTCGAGGGGGGGCGGAGTGATGTCATAATTAATTAAATATAATATAAAAATTAGTTACTTTAACATGAATTTTTTTTTTAAATCCGAAATTCTTCCTGGCCTCGAAAAACCAGCGAGGTTGCTGCCTGGGGAGGCAAAAATACACTTTTGCCCCCCTATTTAACAACCTTTTTGGAAAAGGTGTTTAAAGAGGGGGGGGGCAAAAATACACTTTTGCCCCCTCTTTAACAACCTTTTTGGAAAAGGTGTTTAAAGAGGGGGGGGGGGCAAAAGTGTATTTTTGCCCCCCAGGCAGCAAACCAAGCAGGGGGACCTAGGCCCTGTAGAATTACTACTATATTCATTGATTACTACTATAGCAAAAAGGGGAGTACAACAAAGACAGTCATTGAAGATGATTACTATTATATTCATTGAAGATGATTACTACTTATAGAAACACAACAGAAGAGAAGAGTTTGAATCTGATTACTACTACATGAAGAAAATGAGGAAGAGATTGAGTTGCTTACGATTTTTTTTGTGGAGATGACCAACACAGTGATTAATGAAGGCACCTGGTACCTAGAAGAAGAAGAATAAGGTGGTTTGGATCCTTCTGGATCTTGTGAAGATGAGCTCAAATAACTCAATAGTTATAGATCTTTGAAGATGATGAAATATAGGGGTTTCCCTCATCTTATCCAATCGATGGAGTGTGAAGAAGAAACTGTGGATTTTGGTTTCTTTGAGGAGCAATTCTAGCTGGCCTGGGAAACCAGCCTGGTCCCTGCCTGGGGGGCGAAAATACATTTTTGCCCCCTCTTTAAAACACCTTTTTGGAGTATGTGTTTAAAGAGAGGGGGGGGGGGGGAGGGCAAAAATGTATTTTTGCCCCCCCAGGCAGTGGTTTCCCAGGTCCGCTAGAATTTCTGTTCTTTGAGAGATTTGAGGGATTTAACCTCTATCTCTAACTCTAAAAGTAGAGTTTGAATTTGATCTGTACATGATTTGAAGGATGAAATCCTGGTTGAAGTGAAAAGTGAGAATAGAGGAGCAAATTAAAAACTAATTGAGAGACAAATAAATTATTAAAAAAAAAAAAAAAATCTCAAAAGTCAGTGGGGCAAGTGCCCCCACTTGCCCCCACCTGAATCCGTGCCTGGGCACAACCCTACTTCGCAAGTTTTATTTTACCCAGCTAATTCACGTTTTCTATAACTCAATCCTGCATGACCTTTAAGGATCAATAAAAATAGAGAAAATAGAATAGGACACTTGAGCATCTAACTCCATGAGCTCAAACTCAAACTAATATATGGTGTTACAGTAGAAGTTATTGAAATTAAGTCATGTTATGTTAATTATTATTCACACGCTTATCCAATACATGGCTAGAGAATGAGTGACTGAGGGAGAATTGTTAAGTAAATATAACTCTTTTTTTAATCTCTCTTTTCTTCTCTACAATTTATCTTTTTATTGTTGTAAGTTTTTCCATAGTTAATGATGAGAAGAAGAGACTTGTAGAAGTGGAGTATGCTTGGGTTCCAACCAAGTGTAACTCTTGTGCGGGGTTTGGACATGCAAAACATCAATGCCCTAGGAACAATACAACAGTGAAACCCTCACCTATGGTTTGGAGAACAGTTGGAAAGAAGCAGGAGCAACATAAACAACCTAATGATGGATGGATTATTGCGCAAGGTAAGCACACGTTTAAACCACGTACTCAGGAAAACCAGAAGGAGAATTGTAGTGATCTTGGACGAGATCCCATTGAAAGAAAAAACAATTCAGGAAATGGCACGAAAATGGTGCAAGTTGTGGACAAAGTAACAAGTCAGAACAATCAGACTTTGGCTCTAAATGGAGGAAAATTACATCTTCTGGATCAGAGTAGTGAAGAGGAGTCGGAAGCAAATATGGTTCCGGAAGTCAAGCAAGGTGGTACTCTTCCAGTTGAGGAACAAGAAGTAAGCCAACAAGAGGTTGATGCTCCTGTGCAAATTCAACTTGAAATAGAAGTTGCTCCAAATCAGGAAAGATGCAGTGAAGAGGATGATGCAACCTCAAAAGCAGATTCTACATTTCCTGAAGTAGGACGAGAGATGACTGATGGAAGATAGGGGGAAGATCGCACAGACTCTCCAAAAGCGCCCATGGACTGGCTAACACCCCAAGTCATCAATGCTTTGAATTCATCAATTACAAGAATAGACAAGGATGCATTGATCACCGAAATTAAATCCTTACTTGAAGCGAAAGCAGCAAAGAAGGGGCAAAACATTATTGAAGAAGAATATGAGGTTACCAAAATATAGTCTCCCACGGAATATGCTCCTCGAAGGTCTTCTTGAAGCAAGAAGACAAATCCTAAATTCAGGTTACTGATGATGATAATACAGGTAGAATGCAAATGTTTATTAGAACCTTGTATAGATGCTAGATTAGTGCTAGCATTCAATGATTTCTATATCATGATTAATTGTGTTTCGATTTTTTACGACGACTTCTCATACATTTTGGGGCTCACATTAGGTATAAATCAGGTCATGAGAGTTATTAAAGGGTTGATTGGTAATTATGAGGAAGTAAAGTTATGGCAGGTCTATCATGCAACCACTTTAGTAGCATAACACTTTGCAAGGTTACTCCCCAACCTGGAGACGGTGAATCTAGAACTAATTAGGTTCTTTGTTGAAGCTTTGAAGCAAGTTTATTGTTTTGTAGATGATGTAACGAGTGATAGTATGAGCGATTGTAAACTTTATCATCATCTTTTTTTTATTAATATAAGGTTCGGGGATCCTAAAAACCCCAGCTCACTTTCCAAAAAAAAAAAAAGGTTTTTCCATGACAGTGGTATCAGAGTCGTAAGGTCCATGGACACCGAGGTAAAACTAATGTGAGTTCTGCAATGAGGTTAGCAAAATTTTGGCTCACCATGAGTCAGATTTCGACTAAGTGAAGGCCACACTGACTATCCTTACCGAACTACAAGCAGTAAGGCTCTCTTGCAATCAACACATGTTCCAGTTATGGGAGATACAAACAACAAACCAAAACAACTACACAACCCCAACCCAACCCTTAACCAACACACTTCCTTGCCAAACCACAAATGCCAATCTAAAGCTTTATTTTTTTTTAAATCTATCTTACAATTCACATATGTATTTTACTATTCATTGTTGACCGAGACAAACATCAAATGAGAATTGGAGATAAAAAGAGGGCTAGGATTGAAAATTGGGAAGATGTTGAGGGTTGAGATTCATTCTCCCCTACAATGACATGTTTGTAAATATGAAACATGTAGAAGGGCAAAGAAAATAAAAATTTGTGAAAAAGTTAGTGGTATGTACATGTGTCGGAGAAAGAAAATATTGTGTTTTCTTTTTTTCAAAATGAATATTATCATGATTATTTACGTAGTTGTTGGATTTTGATAAACTTGGTATCATTGAAATACAATTTTGAAGATCTTTCCAACAAAACTAATAATCAATACAAACACTTAAAATTTCAAAAACTATATCTTATTTTTAAAACATGCAAGTATTTTAAAGATTTTCTTGCCTAAGTTTAATATTTTTCAAAGAAATAGATGAACATTTAATTGAATATTTAAACAAAGACTCCGAACATTCAATCGATTCTAATTTTAACCGAGTTTGACTGTACAAAAATTAGTATTCTAAAATATGATATTTTTATGGAATTGATTAAGGGCAATGGTGGGGATGGGGATGTGGGTGTCTAGTGTATAATAATTAACAGTAAAAATAAATAAACATATGTAAAGTGCCAACGACGCGGGCAATATGTTAATTCCTAACATATCAAATAAGACAAAAATGTTAGATAGGTGCATGTGTGTAAAAGTGCATTATTTTGGATTTTCAAAAAATTCCAAAAATGCCCTTGAGAAACATAAAACTTTCTTTCATAATTACAAGCTATGTCATTGAGCCCAAAACAAAGAATACCCCTTTCATAATTCCGAGCTATGCCATTGGGTTGCATTCGTATGTTCGTCATGCGCACATTTCAACGTTTCAAAAATGCCCTTGTTCCCTTTCATAAATACAAGCTATTTAACCATAGGCTAGGATTGAAAATTCCCTTGCTCCCTTTCGTAATTACAAGCTATGTAACCATGTCCATGCTCCCTTTCATAATTACAAAATCTATATTACAAATCAGTATGATGTTTCACTGTTTGGGAAATAAAAGACGGTCAGGATTGAAAATTGCGTAAGATGTTGATGGAAGAGATTCATTATCAATAATGACATGTTTGTAAGTAAGTTGCAAATAGAAGGGCAAATGAAGTCAATAAAAAGGTGAAAAAGTTTGTGGAATGCATGTGGCGAAGAGAGAAAATTTGTGTTTTTTAAATGTAAATCGTTATAATAATCTACTTAGTTGTCGGATTTTAGTAAACTTAGTATGGTTGAAATGTATTTTTGAAGATCTTTCTAATGAAACCAATCATTAATACAAATGCTTAACGTTGTAAGTATTTTCAATATTAAGATAATTTCAAGCAAAGACCATGAACTCAATATTTTGGAAAATCAAAGTTTGGGGAGGATTAATTGTAGAGGTTTTAAAATGTGTTTTTTCTCAAATATTTAAAATTTTAATAGAGTTTGACCTATTACCACGACTCACCTTCTATTGTGCCAACGGCACAGAAAATACACTAGTACACCAATGAAAAAAACCAACCAGTTGGATTTAGTGAGCTGAGTAATATTTTGTATTTCAGAATATTACACCGCTACAACAAGTTCAACTTGCATCCTTCCACCTTGAGGGACTGGCCTTGCAGTGGCACCGCTGGCTTACAAAATTCAAAGCCATCTTGTAATGAACCGACTTCACAAAGCACTATTGCATCTATTCAGACCCACCGAATTCGAGGATCCTTCACAGGCCCTCGCCTGTCTCAAACAATCAACCACCATTGAGGTTTTTACCAAGAAGAGTTTGAACGTCAGTTTCAATTGATTGATGGCTTACCAGACGACTATTTAATTGATTGTTTTATTGCAGGGTTGAAAGTTGAATTACTCCTATATGTCAAAATAAAAAAACCCACGTCCTCACAAATCACCACCACTTGTCTAATAGGTCCACCAAACCCACCCCTGCCCCCCCCCCCCATTACAACCCCATTACAACAAACCCTCCAATTAAATGCATCAATCACTAGCCAAGTCGCAAAGGAGATAAGGGAACAAGCTAGTCTTTTTTCATTATTGTGATGGTACATACTTTCCATGATACAAATGTCCTTGAAGATCTGCATCCAAGTGACACAATCAATACACTATTATGGAGGATTCTAACTTCATCCTTGCGGACAAGGATTCTCAAAAGGGATGGGAATGATATGAGCATATCAGTGGTACACCATGCAGTTGCAGTTGTTAATTACATCATGTAATTGTGATTTTTACTTTGAAACTGGTTACTACTAATGATAAGAGTCTTGGAGTAGTAGTTATTGAGATTATGCACTAATGATAAAGTCATGTTTTGTTAGTTATTGTGTACAATTATATCTTGTATATAGCTAGAGAATGAATGAAGATAGAGTCATGTTCTATTAGTTATTGTGTAATGTAGTGCACAAGCATATCTTGTATATAGCTAAAGAATGAATGAAGATAGAGTCATGTTCTGTTAGTTATTGTGTTAAAGTATATATTGTATATAGAGAATGAATGGAAAATGAAGATAGAGTCATGTTCTGTTAGTTATTGTGTATTGTGTACAAGCATATCTTGTATATAGCTAGAGAATGAATGAAGATAGAGTCATGTTCAGTTAGTTATTGTGTACAATTATATAAAGAATGAATGAAGATAAAGTCGTGTTCTGTTAGTTATTGTGTACAAGCATATCTTGTATATAGCTAGAGAATGAATGAAGATAGAGTCATGTTCTGTTAGTTATTGTGTATTGTGTACAAGCATATCTTGTATATAGCTAGAGAATGAATGAAGATAGAGAGTCATGTTCTGTTAGTTATTGTGTACAATTATATATTAATTATTGTGTATAAGCATATCTTGTTTATAGCTAGAGAATGAATGAAGATAGAGTCATGTTCTGTTAGTTATTGTGTACAATTATATCTTGTATATAGTTAGAGAATGAAGATAGAGTCATGTTCTGTTAGTTATTGTGTATTGTGTACAAGCATATCTTGTATATAGCTAAAGAATGAATGAAGATAGAGTCATGTTCTGTTAGTTATTGTGTATTGTGTACAAGCATATCTTGTATATAGCTAAAGAATGAATGAAGATAGAGTCATGTTCTGTTATCGTGTACAAGCATATCTTGTATATAGCTATAGAATGAATGAAAGAGGGAGAATTGTTAAGCAAATATAACTCCTTAACATGTAACAACAACAAAAATTAATAAAATTTACATGCTATTAAACAAGATAAAATAGAAATACCTAGCTTCTTGAAATTGTTTGGAGAACTGAAGTTGTTGCCATTAATTATTCATGGTTGATTGGAGGCAAATGGGCCTGCTATATATGTCTGCCCAGTCTGAGGATTATAATTGACTTCTCGGACTGTACTCGGATGAAATGCACTATTTATGCACATGGAGAATTATGAGGAGTCCGGATAAGATGCTTCCACCACAGTTGTATATGTGGGTGTGGATTTTTTTTTATTTTTTTATTTTATTTTTTTTTTATTTCCAAAAAGTTATAGTTTGTTTATGATGGAAAAACCAGAGGTACATACACAAATTTTAGATGCATGGTAAAACGACTCAAAAGTGATCAGTACTCAATTAATGTACATCAATTACCACTTAATTGATATACATAAAGTTGTTTGTTGTTAATAATTATGATGCATGTAAAAAGAGTTGATTGAGTCAATAATTTCGCATTTTTCACAGGTTCAATAATTCACTTTTCATCTTTTTTTTTTTGTGGCTTTGTTCGACAACCAGCTGCATGTTTCAACTCAGGGATAACAGTTGGATAAGAGGAAGACCGAAGACCTTTCATCTCTGGGTTTCAATTTTGGATATCTTACAACAACAACAAAAATTAGAATAGAAAAATGTGTTCGCGTTAGTAATTTTTTTTTGTCAAAATTGTGTTGCCAAAGGTTGAAAACTTGCATAAGTTTATCATGAAAAGGACGAGGTAAAAAAATTATGCTACAAATTTTCACCGTCAATCAACCACTCTATAACAAAGATTTTGGGATCAAACTCATCAACTAGGACACTCCAAAGTACAAAATCTTGAAACAAACTATGGCGTAGCAACAAATAATGACACCACCATGATTCAGGGTACTTAAATACAGCAACAAGTAGTAATGACCCCGGCCACCATTATTCAGGGTACTTAAATACGGGATAGGATAGATTACCAACAGAGAATCCCCCATCGATAACCAAATTATGGCCACTTACATACTTTGACTCATCACTAGCAAGATAAAGAGCAGCCTGTGCTACATCTTCTGCCTTAAGAATCACCCCCTTGAGGTTAGCAACTGCAGCCATTTCCTTCTCAAGCTCATCAAAATCCAACTTAAATAAACCTTTAGCCATAGGTGAAGCCACTACATAAGGTGATAAACAATTCACCCTAATACCAAACTGTCCAAGCTCTGCTGCTGTATTCTTAGTTAGCCCAGCCACTGCAAACTTTGAAGACGTATATGCATGACCGACAAGACCTCCTATGACTGAAACTAAGCTTGCGGTGGAAATAATGCTTCCTCTACGTGCTGGGACCATCACACGCGCTGCGTGCTTCATGCAGAGGAAAGTGCCTATCACAAAATGTGTCAATATAGGAAAGATTTCAGTAACAGCAGTCCGTTTAAGTTTTAGTATAAGATTTCAGTCTGAAATGTTTGTTACTGACACCCTTACCAATGACATTTATGTTTAATATTTTTTCGAAATCTGCTCTTTCATTGTCAACAATCCTTGGTTTGAACACATCTGAAGCTCCCGCATTGCTGACCATTATATCTAACTTACCATAGGTGTTTATAGCTGTGTCAACAGCACTTTGGACTTGAGTTTCGTCGGTGACATTGCAATGGACATAGGATGAGGAAGAGGAACCAATGGCGTCACGAACTGAATGGCCTAATTCATCTTGGATGTCAGCAATTACAACTTTGGCACCTTGTTTGCTGAAGAGCTTTGCGGTAGATTCACCAATGCCACTTGCGCCGCCAGTGATCAACGCCACCTTCCCCTCTAGTCTGTTTGATAATAACAAAGAATAAATGAAATTTACAGACTTAGACAAAAAGGGACTGAAAGTTATAGAAATACCTTCTTGTGATTGTTTGGAGAACTGAAGTGGTTGCCATTGTAAGCAAATAGGCTTTCTGAACTCCGGAGGAATTCGAGGACTTTGCTTTGTTACACAAGAAGAAGCGACCTTTTATTCCTTTACTTGGTCTCCTCCCTTTTTTTGGGTAAAGCCTTTACTTGGTCTCCTCAAATTATAAGTTAACTAAATCAAATTTATTGGTGTGGATTGATAATGTCCTCGATTATGCACTTAGCCCCATTTAATATGCTGGTCACTAACTCTGGAACACGTGGTTAGCCGATCAAAAATAGAACTTTACAACCCTTGATTAGATAGAATTCTATTAGGAAATGAATCTATGTCTTCTCAATCAATGAGAGCAAAGAATAGACATTCTATTTATAATAGCAAATCAATGTACATTGTGGTTTCTAACTAACAAACTCTAACTCATTACACTTCCATATAACAGAATGTAAGAACACAACTAATCATCTTGTTACACTTTGTGTTTTTTGTTGACGTTGCATTCCACTGTGACATTGTTGATGTGGACTCTGACTTGTATGTTGTCTATCATCCCCCCGCAAGTGCAAGGGGCATGGAACAAGGCCAAGGTGCGATTTGAGATAAGCAAACCTTGCACTTGTCAAATGCTTGGTTAGAAGATTTGCAGGCTGCTCAGCCGTGGGAACAAATTGGAGCAACAATGCACCTCTGAGGACATGATCTCTGATAAAATGAAGATCAATTTCAATGTGCTTTGTCCTGGCATGAAAGACATGATTCTTGGCAAGATGATATGCACTAACGTTGTCATACCATAGAACAGGAGGTCTGGGAACATAGATACACAATTCCTTCAATAATGTTTGAATCCAAATGACCTCAGAAGTGGCAATAGCAAGGCCACGATACTCAGACTCAACACTGCTTCTGGAGACTACTCGATGTTTGGTGCAGACCAAAACACCAAATTGCCACCTAAGTAGATCAAATAGCCACTAAAGCTACGTCGATCATCAAGAGGAGATCCCCAGTCAGCATCCGAGAATGCCTCAATTGTGATGCAGGAGGATCTGAGTCAGATGATACTGAGTTTTCAGATAACACGTTTTTGACACTAAAATATTTTGAATTAGCAGATCAGCACAAAGATGGCAGGAAATCATAATTATTTTTCTAATTTGGCAGTTTTGGGTGCGTTTTAGTATTTTGGCCATAACTTTGGCTACGAGTATCACAATCGCGCAAACGACCCCAATTCGGAAAACTCTTTTCAACGCGCACGTCGTGGTCAACCAGCTACGCTTGTTGCATATCTTTTCGAGGCCAAATTCCACCATTTTCTTTTTTGAATCCACAAATTTAGCAGTTTATTTCCTTTATAGTAATATTTCAATTATTGTTTAGGAAGTTATTCTGAACCCAATTTGGGCTAGATTTCTAGCAGTTTATTTATTTTATTACGTATTTTGTTTTAGCATGATTATTGGGGTTTTGCTAATTTTGGTAAAATTCTAATAATCACAAGTTTTAGTTATAAAGCCCGGCTTGTGGGCTGATTTTAGAGATACATTTGATTTTGATAATTTTAATTGAACATTAGAGTATTTCTCTGTGTTTTGGGCAATTCTCTTGTGTTCTTCCCTGTGGATTATCTGTTAGAACTAGCTTGTAGGATAATCGCTATTCTGCTCGGCGTCAGTTGGTATCAGAGCTTTAGCATCTTCTTGGGGTGAGATTTCATCAGTTTTTATGGCTGGTGGTCGTGGTCGTCACGGGCAGGTTTCGAACGAGGAAGCCCCTCACCGTGATCGTAGCGTTCAGGATGTGATGATTGAGGATTTACAGAGGCAAGTTGCAGAGCTAACCCAGCGTCTAACGGCGCAGGATTTCGGTAACCGTGAGATGGAAGATCACGATTCTGATTCCAGTTTTGAAAAGCCGTATCACAATCGTGCTCGATTCTGGGAGCGTCGTGGCCGGGAGGATTGTCATGGAAATCTCGGTTTCAAGGTAGATCTACCCTAGTTTTCTAGGACGTTACAGGTCGAAGGATTCGTGGATTGGTTGAATGAAGTAGAGCGTATTTTTTAGTATAAGGACGTTTCAGATCATGTCAAAGTGAAATTGGTTGCCATCAAACTCAAAGGCAGAGCATCTACGTGGTGGGAGCAGTTGAAGCGATCACGCGACAGGTAGAGCCAGGCCAAAATAACTGATTGGGAAAATATGAAGGGTCACTTCCTTCCTTTCGGTTACACTCAAACTTTGTTTCGACGACTTCATTCATTGAGGCAAGGCACGAGATCAGTTGATGATTACATGGAGGAGTTCTATCAATTGATAGCCTGTAATGACTTATCTGAAACGGAAGAGCAGATGGTGGCACGATATTTGGGAGGATTACGACAACCCTTGCAGGATGTCCTCAGCCTTCACTCACTGTGGACCATTTCTGAAGCCTACCAGCGTGCACTTGCTATGGAAAAATAGTAGAATAGGAGGACAATGGTCATAAGTGATCAAAGCAATCAGCCAGTTCGCCCTCAAGAATTTTGTCCTACCCAACAGCCACCGCATGTTACTTCTAACTCAAATATTAGATGTTTCAGATGTGGTGAACAGGGGCATAGAGCGAATGAGTGCAGGAAGCCTGTTATTCAGAAGGATAACAACCTCTTGATTGAGGAAGACATGGTAGACGAAACTGAGGAGCTTGGAGAGCCTGTGTATGACACTGATGACGATGGAGATGTGCTGCATGGGGATGGCCATGAGACTCTGATTGTTTGTAAGATCCTACTGACTCCCAAGGGCGATTCAGTGGATGATTGGTTGAGAACCAATATTTTCAGCACAACATGCACAATTGTAGATAAAGTCTGCAAGATGATCATTGACAGTGGCAGTTGTGAGAACGTAGTGTCTGAAAAGGCTGTCCAGAAATTGCAGTTGAAGACATATCGTCATCCCAAGCCGTACAAATTGTCGTGGCTGAATAAAAGCAGTGAGGTAACAGTAAATAGGCGATGCCTAGTGTCTTTTTCGATTGGTAGGAAATATTTTGATAATGCTTGGTGTGATGTTGTGTCTATGGATCTTGTCATATATTGTTAGGCAGACCTTGGTAGTATGATCGCCGTGTTATTCATGATGGGCGGAAAAATACATATTCCATTAGCATTAAAGGGAAGAAAATTGTGTTGGCACCTCGTCGGGAAGGAACCACTCCTACCCCGACAGCCAATAATACTAACCTGCTTTCTAGGTCAATGTTTTTAGATAAGATTGGGCATGGAGACGTGGTCTATGCTCTCCTGCCTTATGGGACTAGTACAACAGAAATGATTTCGGATTTGCCAGTGGAGGTGCAGCCGCTGCTAGCCAAGTTTTCTAACCTGATGCAAGAGGACCTTCCTCCTGGACTGCCACCTGAAGCTATTGTGAATTCTTAGAAAACTATTGTGAACTTGAGGACGAGTTCTTTCCAACCCGGGGAGACTAATGCAGAAGGATTTGAGTCAGATGATATTGAGTTGTCAGATAACACGTTTTTTGCACTAAAATATTTTGAATTAGCAGATCAGCACAAAGATGGCAGGAAATCATAATTCTTTTTCTAATTTGGCAATTTTGGGTGCGTTTTAGTATTTTGGCCATAACTTTGGCTATGAGTATTAGAATAGCGCAAACGACCCCAATTTGGAAAGCCCTTTTCAACGCCCTTTTCTAAATTCTACCATTTTCCCTTCTGAATCCACAAATTTAGCAGTTTATTTCCCTTTATAGTAATATTTCAATTATTGTTTAGGAAGTGATTCTGAACCCAATTTGGGCCAGATTTCTGGCAGTTTATTTCTTTTATTACGTATTTTGTTTTAGCATGATTCTTGGGGTTTTACTAATTTTGGTAAAATTCTAATAATCAAGAGTTTTAGCTATAAAGTCCGGCTTGTGGGCTAATTTTAGAGATACCTTTGATTTTGATAATTTTAATTGAACATTAAAGTATTTCTCTGTGTTTTGGGCAATTCTCTTGTGTTCTTCCCTGTGGATTATCTATTAGAACTAGCCTGCAGGATAATCGCTATTCTGCCCGGCGTCAAATTGCAAGGTCCTGAGCAGGTTGTATAATTAAACCATCATGAACAAACCCCTTTAGATAACGCAAGATACGCTTAACAACCAACAAATGAGTTGTGCCAAAGGTGTGATGGCTCAGTGGTTGAGCAGTGGCGGATGGTATCACTAGGTCACAGGGTCGATCCCAGCCAGCGTCATTTGGGGTGGGAGGGGTTAAGGGATAAAAAAAAACAATGAGTCGTGGTTGGCATGTGCATGAATTGACAGGCTTTATTCACGGCAAATGCAATTGGTCTGGTCATGGATGCATACTGAAGGGCACCAACAATGCTACGATATGCAATGACATCCAGTAAAGGAGTGCCATCGTATTGTGACATGGGCTTGCCAATAGCACCTGGTGTTGGGGAAGGTTTACAATCAACCATGGCAACTTGTTGGAGGAGGTATGAAATATACGTAGTCTGACTTAGGTGGATAGCACCATTGCAGCGAATGACTTCAATGCCTAAAAAATAGGACAAGGACCCCAAGTCACGTAGAGCAAACACTGAGTGTAGCTGAGCAATAAGAGCAGAAATGAGACAAGGAGAACTCCCTGTAACAATAATGTCATCAACGTAGATCAGAATGATAAGGGTAGAATGCTTATCAAATTTTACAAACATTGAGCTATCAGTCCGCGAAGCTTGGAATCCCCAACACATAAGAGGAAGACCGAAGACCTTTCATCTCTGGGTTTCAATTTTGGATATGTTACAACAACAACAAAAATTAGAATAGAAAAATGTGTTCGCGTTAGTAATTTTTTTTTGTCAAAATTGTGTTGCCAAAGGTTGAAAACTTGCATAAGTTTATCATGAAAAGGACGAGCTAAAAAAATTATGCTACAAATTTTCACCGTCAACCAACCACTCTATAACAAAGATTTTGGGATCAAACTCATCAACTAGGACACTCCAAAGTACATAATCTTGAAACAAACTATGGCGTAGCAACAAATAATGACACCACCGTGATTCAGGGTACTTAAATACAGCAACAAGTAGTAATGACCCCGGCCACCATTATTCAGGGTACTTAAATACGGGATAGGATAGATTACCAACAGAGAATCCCCCATCGATAACCAAATTATGGCCACTTACATACTTTGACTCATCACTAGCAAGATAAAGAGCAGCCTGTGCTACATCTTCTGCCTTAAGAATCACCCCCTTGAGGTTAGCAACTGCAGCCATTTCCTTCTCAAGCTCATCAAAATCCAACTTAAATAAACCTTTAGCCATAGGTGAAGCCACTACATAAGGTGATAAACAATTCACCCTAATACCAAACTGTCCAAGCTCTGCTGCTGTATTCTTAGTTAGCCCAGCCACTGCAAACTTTGAAGACGTATATGCATGACCGGCAAGACCTCCTATGACTGAAACTAAGCTTGCGGTGGAAATAATGCTTCCTCTACGTGCTGGGACCATCACACGCGCTGCGTGCTTCATGCAGAGGAAAGTGCCTATCACAAAATGTGTCAATATAGGAAAGATTTCAGTAACAGCAGTCCGTTTAAGTTTTAGTATAAGATTTCAGTCTGAAATGTTTGTTACTGACACCCTTACCAATGACATTTATGTTTAATATTTTTTCGAAATCTGCTCTTTCATTGTCAACAATCCTTGGTTTGAACACATCTGAAGCTCCCGCATTGCTGACCATTATATCTAACTTACCATAGGTGTTTATAGCTGTGTCAACAGCACTTTGGACTTGAGTTTCGTCGGTGACATTGCAATGGACATAGGATGAGGAAGAGGAACCAATGGCGTCACGAACTGAATGGCCTAATTCATCTTGGATGTCAGCAATTACAACTTTGGCACCTTGTTTGCTGAAGAGCTTTGCGGTAGATTCACCAATGCCACTTGCGCCGCCAGTGATCAACGCCACCTTCCCCTCTAGTCTGTTTGATAATAACAAAGAATAAATGAAATTTACAGACTTAGACAAAAAGGGACTGAAAGTTATAGAAATACCTTCTTGTGATTGTTTGGAGAACTGAAGTGGTTGCCATTGTAAGCAAATAGGCTTTCTGAACTCCGGAGGAATTCGAGGACTTTGCTTTGTTACACAAGAAGAAGCGACCTTTTATTCCTTTACTTGGTCTCCTCCCTTTTTTTGGGTAAAGCCTTTACTTGGTCTCCTCAAATTATAAGTTAACTAAATCAAATTTATTGGTGTGGATTGATAATGTCCTCGATTATGCACTTAGCCCCATTTAATATGCTGGTCACTAACTCTGGAACACGTGGTTAGTCGATCAAAAATAGAACTTTACAACCCTTGATTAGATAGACTTCTATTAGGAAATGAATCTATGCCTTCTCAATCAATGAGAGCAGAGAATAGACATTCAATTTATAGGGGAATTCTAATTGGCAAGGAAACGAGCGAGGAAACAGGCGAGGGAGGGGGGTGGAACCCTCCATCCCCCTCGAGATGCGCGAGTGCACACATCTTGAGGGGGATGGAGGGTTCCACCCCCTCCCTCGCCCGTTTCCTCGCCAATTAGACAAGCCCCTATTTATAATAGCAAATCAATGTACATTGTGGTTTCAAACTAACAGACTCTAACTAATTACACTTCCATATAACAGAATGTAAGAACACAACTAATCATCTTGTTACACTTTGTGTTTTCTGTTGACGTGGCATTCCATTGTGACATTGCTGATGTGGACTTTGACTTGTATGTTGTCTATCATCCCCCCGCAAGTGCAAGGGGCATGGAACAAGGCCAAGGTGCGATTTAAGATAAGCAAACCTTGCACTTGTCAAATGCTTGGTTAGAAGATCTGCAGGCTGCTCAGCCGTGGGAACAAATTGGAGCAACAATGCACCTCTGAGGACATGATCTCTGATAAAATGAAGATCAATTTCAATGTGCTTTGTCCTGGCATGAAAGACATGATTCTTGGTAAGATGATATGCACTAACGTTGTCATACCAGAGAACAGGAGGTCTGGGAACAGAGATACACAATTCCTTCAATAATGCTTGAATCCAAATGACCTCAAAAGTGGTAATAGCAAGGCCACGATACTCAGACTCGGCATTGCTTCTGGAGACTACTCGATGTTTGGTAGCAGACCAAAACACCAAATTGCCACCTAAGTAGATCAAATAGCCACTAAAGCTACGTCAATCATCAAGAGGAGATCCCCAGTCAGCATCCGAGAATGCCTCAATTGTGATGCAGGAGGATCTAAGTCAGATGATATTGAGTTGTCAGATAACACGTTTTTGACACTAAACTATTTTGAATTAGCAGATCAGCACAAAGATGGCAGGAAATCATAATTATTTTTCTAATTTGGCAGTTTTGGGTGCGTTTTAGTATTTTGACCATAACTTTGGCTACGAGTATCAGAATCACGCAAACGACCCCAATTCGGAAAACTCTTTTCAACGCGCACGTCGTGGTCAACTAGCTATGCTTGTTGCATATTTTTTCGAGGCCAAATTCCACCGTTTTCCCTTCTGAATCCACAAATTTAGCAGTTTATTCACTTTATAGTAATATTTCAATTATTGTTTAGGAAGTTATTCTGAACCCAATTTGGGCTAGATTTCTAGCAGTTTATTTATTTTATTACGTATTTTGTTTTATCATGATTATTGGGGTTTTGCTAATTTTGGTAAAATTCTAATAATCACGAGTTTTAGCTATAAAGCCCGGCTTGTGGGCTGATTTTAGAGATACCTCTGATTTTGATAATTTTAATTGCACATTAGAGTATTTCTCTGTGTTTTGGGCAATTCTTTTGTGTTCTTCCCTGTGGATTATCTGTTAGAACTAGCTTGCAGGATAATCGCTATTCTGCTCGGCATCAGTTGGTATCAGAGCTTCAGCATCTTCTTGGGGTGAGATTTCATCAGTTTCTATGGCTGGTGGTCGTGGTCGTCGCGGGCAGGTTTCGAACGAGGAAGCCCCTCACTGTGATCATAGCGTTCAGGATGTGATGATTGAGGATTTACAGAGGCAAGTTGCAGAGCTAACCCAGGGTCTAACGGTACAGGATTTCGATAATCGTGAGATGGAAGATAACGATTCTGATTCCAGTTTCGAAAACCCGTATCACAATCGTGCTTGATTCTGGGAGCGCCGTGGTCGGGAGGATCGTCATGGAAATCTCAGTTTCAAGGTAGATCTACCCGAGTTTTCTAGGACGTTAAAGGCCGAAGGATTCGTGGATTGGTTGAATGAAGTAGAGCGTATTTTTTAGTATAAGGATGTTTCAGATCATGTCAAAGTGAAATTGGCTGTCATCAAACTCAAAGGCAGAGCATCTGCGTGGTGGGAGCAGTTGAAGCGATCACGCGACAAGCAGAGCCAGGCCAAAATCACTTATTGGGAAAATATGAAGGGTCATTTCCATCCTTTCGGCTGCACTCAAACTTTGTTCAACGACTTCTTTGAGGCAAGGCACGAGATCAGTTGATGATTACATGGAGGAGTTCTATCAATTGGTAGCCCATAATGACTTATCTGAAACGAAAGAGCAGATGGTGGCACGATATTTGGGAGGATTACGACAACCCTTGCAGGATGTCCTCAGCCTTCACTCACTGTGGACCATTTCTGAAGCCTACCAGCGTGTACTTTCTGTGGAAAAATAGTAGAACAGGAGGCCAATGGTCATAAGTGATCAAAGCAGTCAGCCAGTTTGCCCTCAAGAATCCTGTCCTACCCAACAGCCACCGTAGGTTACTTCTAACTCAAATTTTAGATGTTTCAAATGTGGTGAACAGGGGCATAGAGCGAATGAGTGCAGGAAGCCTGCTATTCAGAAGGATAGCAACCTCTTGATTGAGGAAGACATGGTAGACGAAACTGAGGAGCTTGGAGAGCCTGTGTATGACACTGATGACGATGGGGATGTGCTGTATGGGGATGGCCATGAGACTCTGATTGTTTGTAAGATCCTACTGACTCCCAAGGGCGATTCAGTGGATGATTGGTTGAGAACCAATATTTTCCGCACAACATGCACAGTTGCAGATAAAGTCTGTAAGATGATCATTGACAGTGGCAGTTGTGAGAACGTAGTGTCTGAAGAGGCTGTTCAGAAATTGTAGTTGAAGACATATCGTCATCCCAAGCCATACAAATTGTCGTGGCTGAATAAAGGCAGTGAGGTAACAGTAAATAGGCGATGCCTAGTGTCTTTTTCGATTGGTAGGAAATATTTTGATAATGCTTGGTGTGATGTTGTGTCTATGGATCTTGTCATATATTGTTAGGCATACCTTGGTAGTATGATCGCCGTGTTATTCATGATGGGCGAAAAAATACATATTCCATTAGCATTAAAGGGAAGAAAATTGTGTTGGAACCTCGTCGGGAAAGAACCACTCCTACCCCGACAGCCAATGATACTAACATGCTTTCTAGGTCTATGTTTTTAGATAAGATTGGGCATGTAGACGTGGTCTATGCTCTGCTACCTTGTGGGACTAGTACAACAGAAATGATTTCGGATTTGCCAGTGGAGGAGCAGCCGCTGCTAGCCAAGTTTTCTAACCTGATGCAAGAGGACCTTCCTCCTGGACTGCCACCTGAAGCTATTGTGAATTCCGAGAAATTGTGAACTCGAGGACGAGTTCTTTCCAACCCGGGGTGACTAATGTAGAAGGATCTGAGTCAGATGATATTGAGTTGTCAGATAACACGTTTTTGGCACTAACATATTTTGAATTAGCAGATCAGCACAAAGATGGCAGAAAATCATAAATTTTTTTTCTAATTTGGCAATTTTGGTTGCGTTTTAGTATTTTGGCCATAACTTTGGCTACGAGTATTAGAATAGCGCAAATGACCCCAATTTGGAAAGCTCTTTTCAACGCGCACGTCGTGGTCAACCAGCTATGCTCGTTGTACATATTTTTGAGGCTAAATTCCACCATTTTCCCTTCTAAATCCACAAATTTAGCAGTTTATTTCCCTTTATAGTAATATTTCAATTATTGTTTAGGAAGTGATTCTTAACCCAATTTGGGCCAGATTTCTGGCAGTTTATTTCTTTTATTACGTATTTTGTTTTAGCATGATTATTGGGGTTTTGCTAATTTTGGTAAAATTCTAATAATCACGAGTTTTAGCTATAAAGTCCGACTTGTGGGCTGATTTTAGAGATAACTTTGATTTTGATAATTTTAATTAAACATTAAAGTATTTCTCTGTGTTTTGGGCAATTCTCTTGTGTTCTTCCCTGTGAATTATCTGTTAAAACTAGCCTGCAGGATAATCACTATTCTGCCCGGCGTCAAATTGCAAGGTCCCGAGCAGGTTGTATAAGTAAACCATCATGAACATACCCTTTTAGATAACGCAAGATGCGCTTAACAACCAACAAATGAGCCGTGCCAAAGGTGTGATGGCTCAGTGGTTGAGCAGTGGCGGATGGTATCACTATGTCACAGGGTCAATCCCAGCCAGCGTCATTTGGGGTGGGAGGGGTTAAGGGATAAAAAAAAAACCAATGAGTCATGGTTGGCATGTGCATGAACTGACAGGCTTTATTCACGGCAAATGCAATTGGTCTGGTCATGGAAGCATACTGAAGGGCACCAACAATGCTACGATATGCAGTGACATCCAGTAAAGGATTGCCATCGTATTGTGACATGGGCTGCCAATAACACCTGGTGTTGGGGAAGATTTACAATCAACCATGGCAACTCGTTGGAGGAGGTATGAAATATACTTAGTCTGACTTAGGTGAATAGCACCATTGCAGCGAATGACTTCAATGCCTAAAAAATAGGACAAGGACCCCAAGTCACGCAGAGCAAACACTGAGTGTAGCTGAGCAATAAGAGTAGAAATGTGACAAGGAGAACTCCCTGTAACAATAATGTCATCAACGTAGATCAGAATGATAAGGGTAGAGTGCTTATCAAATCTGACAAACATTGAGTTATCAGTCTGCGTAGCTTGGAATCCCCAACGCATAAGAGCACAACTGAGATTAGAAAACCAAGAACGAGGATATTGCTTGAGACCATACAATTATTTCTGCAATTTGCAAACTTTAGTAGGGAATTGTTTGTCCAAGTAGCCAGGAGGCTGAGCCATAAAAACATCCTCTGTAAGGTCACCATTCAAGAAGGCATTATGGACATCAAGTTGACGAATGTCTCACTGAAAACTTACGGCAATTGTTAGAACAATCCGTATTGTAGCAGCCTTGACCACCGAACTAAATGTCTCAAAATAATCCAAACCGTAAGTTTGATTGAAACCTTTGGCAATGAAGCGAGCTTTATATCTTTCAATGGTTCCATCAGGCTTGTATTTGAGTTTGTAAACCCACTTACAGCCAATGACATTAACACCATCAGGTGGATCCACTAACACCCAAGTAGAATTCTTATGCAGATCATAAATTTCAAGTTCCATAGCATGAATTCAGTGAGGATCTTTGAGAGCTTGACGTAATGTAGTTGGCTCAGAGATTTTGATAGCAGATAAATCAAGGACTGGTTTCCTTTTTGAAATACCAACCATAGAACGAGTTATCATGCGAGAGGGAATAGAGGGCGATGTCATTGGCACAGTTGGCAGTGAAATAGGAGCAGCAGGTATAGCAGGACTTGGAGATGAAACAAGTGGTGAGGGTGAATGGGTGGCAGGTGCAGAAGCAAGAGAAGGAGCAGCACTGGGAAAAGAATGAGGAGTGGAAGGAGTGCTAGGAGTTGGAACACAATAAGAAATAACAGTAGGCAGGTCAGTGGAAGGTGAAGTGGATGGAGAAGCTTGCATAGGGAATTTAGACTCATCAAAGACCACATTAGGAGAGATGTAAATTCGACCAGACATTTGATCTAAGCATAAGAACCCCTTATGATCCATGCTATAACCCAGAAATACACATGCCACAGAACGAAATTGAAGTTTATATTGATTATAAGGACGGATGAAGGGAAAACAAAAACAACCAAAAACATGTAAGGCTCGATAGTCTGGTATACAATGGAACAGTGATTGATAAGGGGATTGGTAATGAAGGACCTTAGTAGGTAATCTATTAATGAAAAACACAGCAGCTTGAAGGGCATATTGCCAAAATTTGAATCGCATATGAGCATGAGCTAACATTGCTAAACCTGTTTCAACATGTCTGTGTTTGCGCTCGACGCGGCCATTTTGTGATGAAGTATGTGGACAAGAGAAGCTGTGATACCCTTGTGTGGGCGAATCTGAGGGGGGTGAGGGTGAGGGTTGGAGCCCAATAGGCCCAACAAGCCTGTGGATCCCAAGAGGGGTTGTTACTCAAGGGGGATCATAGTCCCACATCGCCTGGGTGCGGGAGGGTGATGTGCTTTATATGTACAAGCTTGGATCTACATGATACAATGCGTTTTAAAGCCGTGCGGGCCGGTTTGGGCCCAGAGCGGACAATATTGTGTCATGTGGACCGGGTCGTTACAAAAGCAATGCCCAATACCAGACTCTAGTAGAAAAGATCCAAAAACTTTAAATTCACCCCCATTATCAGACTGAATACATTTGATAAAAGTGTTAAACTGCTTCTCAACTCTAAGTTTAAAGACTTTGAACATAGACAAGGCCTAATCTTTAGAATGAAGTGGGAAGAACCAAGTAATTCTGGAAAAATCACCGACAAACAATAGAAAGAATCGCACACCAGCAGTGGATTTAACAAAGGCAGGACCCTAGATGTCAGTATGTATAAGTTCCAATGTACTAGAAGCATGAAAAGAAGACAAAGATGTTGGTAAGCGATGACTTTTTGCAAGCTGACAAGAAGAACATATAGAAGAATGAGTTTTATTGAAAGGCACATTACAAAATTGCATTACACGACGTACAACGTCAAATGATGGATGGCCCAGTTTAGAATGCCACAAATGTTTATTATTAGTATTACAAAAAGAAGTTGAAACACTCGAATCAGTAGATGAGATATGAGAAACTCTGGACACAAATGTAGAAGAACTAGAACTGGACGCAAAAGCACACTTATGATCAGAAACATCAGGAAATCTGTAGAGGCCATTATCAATCTTGCCGTGAGCTAGAACCCTCTTCGAATATCGATTGTTCACAAAGAAACAATTGGACCAGAATTCAATAAAAACATTGTTATCGGCACAAAGCTTAGCAACACTTATAAGATTTGTGGTCAAAGAGGGTACATATTAAAAACTTGTTTTAGAAGTAATGAAGATGATGAATCATGAGATGGACAAGATAAAGAAAGGGAGCCAACATGAGATATGGGAAGAGAATTACCATTGTCAACTGTAACTTTGTCAGAACCAACATATGAAGAAAGGTTAGAAAGCCCTGCTTGATCATTAGTCAAATGATGACTTGCTCCCGAATCTAAGTACCAACCCTCATTGTTAGAGAAGTTGGAAGTTGCTGCCAAGGCTGGTATAGTAGGTTTAGAACCAGGTGAAGACACAATATTTGTTGAACCAGCTGAATGTTGAAAGTTTATATCAAACCTATGGTAACAAGCAAGAGCAACATGCCCATATTTGCCACATAATTGACATTGTGGCCTATCACTGGATTGCCTATTCTGTTGATGATTGTAATGACCACTTTGTTGGCCATGATTATTGCCATATTGATTGCCAAAGTATTGCCCATAATGCTGATTATTGGAGCCATAGCCCCTGCAACGACCATGTCCCCTATTGGACTGACCACCATAGTTGTGGTTCCGGCCTCTACCATAGCCATTACCTCGACCAGAACTCTGACCACCACCATGTTTAGGCCCAGAGTTAGCAAAGTTTGCTTAAATAGGTGTAATATTATCCACGGAGCTTTGTTGCTCAAGTCGACTTTCAAAAGCATGTTGTGCACTGATTCAAGTGAGATCTGATCATCTTGGACATTCATCGTTGTAACTACAACATTGTATTCAGTGCCTTAACCACTCAAAAGGCTCATAATCTGATCTTGTTCTGAAACCATTTCACCAATGGCAACCAAATTATCTGTTGCACTTTTAATTTTCATTATGTAATCAATCATGGATAGGGAGCCTTTCTTGGTAGATTGTAAATCCATTCGTAGTTTCATAATTCGAGCTCTAGAAGACGATGAGAAAATATGTTCTAAGGCCTTCCAGGCCAAGAAAGAAGTGGTATGACCAATGATTTGAGCCATTATGGCTGGTGTAAGAGAGGCATAAATCCAACTCAATATTGTTCGATCTTGTCTTCTCCAAGTGACAAAAGCAGGGTTAGGAACCCTTGGACCTAGTTCTTTCGCTGGGCAAACTGAGATTCCCTCAATAAAGTCCTCAAAACCATTTGCAAAGATGATGTTCTCGATTTGTGACTTCCAAAGTATGTAATTAGTTCTATCCAGTTTCACTGGCAGAGTATGATTCAAGACTTGAAAAGAAGGAGTAGACGATACAATAGAATTCTGACCTGAATTGAGAGATCCAGAAGAAGATGAAGATTGTGCAAGCTCAGTCGCCATGAAAAAAGAAGATGAACAACTTCAAGGGAATTGCAACAACAATCGTTCAATGATTGAGAAGAAGAAGAAGAAGAAGAAGAAGAAGAAGAAGAAGAAGAAGAAGAAGAACTTCAAAGCTCTGATACCAAGATATAATTCTATTAGGAAATGAATCTTTGTCTTCTCAATCAATGAGAGCAGAGCATAGACATTCTATTTATAATAGCAAATCAATGTACATTGTGGTTTCTAACTAACAGACCCGAACTAATTACAGTTCCATATAACAGAATGTAAGAACACAGCTAATCATCTTGTTACACTTTGTGTTTTCTGTTGATGTGGCATTCCACTGTGGCATTGCTGATGTGGACTCTAACTTGTATGTTGTCTATCATGATTAACGTGTATTGATTGAAAAAAAAAACACCTGAATCACCCTGCGTCCATCTTTAGGTGCACCAACTGCTTGTATCCAATTATCAAAAATAAAATAAAATAAAATGTTTGTAGGACAACAACTACACTTCTATGACTTACGAGTACTTCAACTCAATGTGCTCGCCTACCCACACCATATAGTTTAACCTTTCTAATTAATACGATTCGGGAGCTTTTGGAGTCATTGCAGTTGACGCTTATGGTAAGGTACGTGCTAGATTAGCGGAGACGATCCCTTGGCCGGGTTTTTGATAGTACTATGGTCGAATGTTTTGTCATCTCTTAAATCTTCATCTTCTTCCTGATACCTCATCAATGGAATCATCACTGGAATTAGTAAACCTGATTCTGTTCCCCTTGTTTTAGAACAAAATAAATGTCATAAGACTTGGATCAAGTATTTAACATACCGTAAACTTATTACCTCGAGTGCTTATTGCCAAAGACAAATTTTAACTTGAACATGTGGTTTGCATGATTAATCTAATAGCTAACTCAAATCCCCCATGACAAGCAGATGTGGTGAAGTGTTTTTCCTATTTTTGCAACCAAAACGGGCGAAACCCATGTATTATTAGCAGTGTTCTAAAAATCGGCCTAGGCGGCCGCATAGGGGCTAGAAGGTAGAAAACCGCCCAAAATAATGGCTGGGCGAGTTTTGGACAGTCTAGGCAGGTCTAGGCGGGTCTGGACGGCTAAGGCGGGGTTTAGGCGGTTTGGGCGATTTTTTTTTTTTTTTTTTAATAAGGTTGATTGTGTTCTTATTTTATTTTTCTTTCCTCTTTTTTAGAAATAAACTATTTAATTTTTTTTTTCAGTATATGTCTAAATGTAGCAAATGATGATTACTTAATGGAATTCTCAAAGGATCTACCAGTACCTATTTTACTAATGTAGATTTTATCAAACATAACTGAGGTTATTCATGCAATTTGAAGAAAAATAAAAGAGTAGGTTTGGATATTTGTCTACAAATTCAATTTTATATAAAGTACCCATCATGACCAACTTCAGTCATTTGAGTTTTAATAAATTTTGTTCATGATTGTTAATTTTTCATGTTTTTAAATTTTGCATATGTATCTTGGCATTAAATTGGATGTAATTGATAAGGTATTATGTTTAACTTTTGTAAATTATTAAAGTTATAATACAAAACCTAAGACTGCCTAGGTGCCGCCTAGGCCCCTGGGCGCTAGGCAACTGCTCGCCGCCCGCCCAGCACCTAGCGCTTTTAAGAACACTGATTATTAGTTATCCTTTCCCCTGAATTCCCTAGATTGATGACTAACTGCATCATCTCAAGAGTAGTCTCTTGGGAGTCCTAAATTCTATAAAACAAATGGTAACTAGGTATAGAATTTTTGGCACCTACCCTTCATCACCAATTTTGAGGCAAGCAAAGTTTGAGGAACCTAATGCATCCTTAAGAATCCAATGTGAAAACAAATCTTCAGTGTGGGTCGATAGAATTTGAGAAAAGAAAAGAGTATCCAATGTGAAAACAAATCTTCTGTGTGGGTCGATAGTATTTGAGAAAAGAAAAGAGAAAAGTGAGGCAAAAGATAATTCAGTTCCCTTGCTCATCAGATTTTTTTTTGGGGTCCTTACCCAAATGGGAAACATGAGATTCAATTGCTACGCTATATTACAATGCAGTACATGGAAAATAAACATGGAAATTGAAATCGTTTCCGTGCAAGTCTGAAAAGTCTTATGAAGAATCAATTTTCTGCCAATAAATAGATAACCATAACAGCAAAGATTTGCATAACAAGGGCATAACAAGGGAAATGACTAACCAAACATACCCGTGAAAACATTTTAACACATTCTCAAACTAAAAACATCACAGCATTATTGATTACAACACAGCATTATTGATTAGTACATTTTTCCATTACAGACCACATTCTCCCAAAACCCAACTGTTCAAGATAAGCGAAAGTTTAGAAACAAAAGGGTTCTTCACATACAAACATTACTCATCTGTTTGTAAACAACTTTGCAATTTGCCAATCTGTGCTGCTCCCATACCAATAAACGGATTTACAACACTGAATCCCCCATCAAGAACCAGGTTCAGCCCATTCACATACTGCGCGTCATCACTGGCAAGATAAAGTGCTGCTTTTGCAACATCATTCGCCTTCAAAACAGCACCTTTGAGGTTCCCTGCACTACTAAAGAACGCTTCCATCTCCACTTTGTTCTCAAGCGGTATTTCCTTCATCATCATATTGGTCGCAACAGCATAGGGAGAAATACAGTTCACACGTATCCCATACTGCCCCAACTCAGCTGATACGTTTCGTACAACACCTATAAGTCCTTGCTTTGATACAGCATAACTGTGATTTAATGTGCAAGCAATAGAAGCAGTGACACTTGCCGTAAACAAAATGCAGCCCTTGCGAGCTGGTACCATCACCCTTGCTGCATGTTTTGCACCTAGTATTCCTCCAACTAAGTTCACACCAAGGACTTTCTCTATGTCTCCCTTGTTGATGTTCAATATGCTTTTGGTTGTGTCATCCATGATTCCTGCATTATTGTACATGATGTCAAGTTTACCATACTTCTTAACAGCGAGATCAACAATGTTGCATAAATCTTCTTCATTTGTAACATCACAATGGACAAACACCGCGTTCTCATCAAGCTCTTGACATAGAGCTAGGCCTAATTCATCTTGTATATCTGCAACCACAACTTTTGCCCCATGGGTCCAGAAAAGGCGTACTGTTGTCTCGCCAATCCCACTTGCTCCTCCAGTGATGATTGCTACCTTCCCTTCCAGTCTGATCAAAACAGAAAACACTACTACTATATTAGATTCTGTTTCAATTGGCGATCGTACTACCAAATAAGTTGAAACTTGAAGAGAACTTTACCTTCTTGCAGTTGGGGCAGCAATTGGATCACTCATAGTTTTAGGGGGAATGCTGATGGTGGAGCAAATTATTGGCTTAAGATGTGCTATGCCCTCTGTTGTGTATGTCAGGTTGAAAAGAAGAGAACTTGTATCTTGTGTATGGTCGAGAATCAAGATAGCATCCACATGCAATATAATTGACAAAAAGTTTGCTGATAGTAGGGGATATGCATTATTGTTGACTTGAAGTCTGCTCATGACAATGTATTATTCTATATATTTATTCACGGGATTATATATCTGTTGAAAATATGGTTTTTTAAAATAAAAGAAAATGGGTATAGACTTAGTTTTGATCTCTGGATCTCTCTCTATTTTTAGTCTCACATCTTCTATACAACTCATTGTGGATGAGTTTATAAGAAGAGTGTTTGGACTTGGGTTTGGACCCCTTGGGGTACCACACTTTTGTGAGGAGGGGAGAGATAGACTCTCACGCCCGCCGCCGTCCGGCCGGTGGGGTCGGGTCATTCAACCCATTCTTTTTACTGAAAATTTATTTAAATTAAAATATTTTTTGAATTGTTGAGAGAAGGGAGACTGAGTCAGATGCATCTAGTTGGGATCTTGTATCTGTTGTCCTCTCTCACACGTTCTCCATGCCATACGTTGCGCCGCAGTTAAATCCCACACGTTTCTTGAATTGCATTCTCCACGCGATTTTTGTCAATGTATCTAGCCGTGTTTTTGTATTTCAACAGTGCGGTTTTCTCCCTATAAATACATACACAAATTCTTAGTTTAAGAACGAGAAGAAAAAGCAAAACATTTTGCAAAACACTTTTTCATTTAGTATTTCAATCAGAGAAGAGGTTTTATTTTTGTTGAATTATATACATTGTATTGGTGATTCCGAGCAAACAAGAGATTAAGGGTGGATAGTATTCCGTTCATCAACAGTGCATTTGTTTGAACGAGACAGATAATATTCTGGGCTGTTTTATCCTAGGGACGGCGAAGCTATCAGACTGCTTGCACACTTTTGGGCAGAGCTGCGAAACGTCTTAAAGAGAGCGATCTAGTCCGCGACTCAACCCAAGAACAATTGGTAAATTTGTTCCTGTCTTTTAATTTGAATTACTACATTTACAACAATTTTAAGACGGTTTATTTCTGCCATTACTACAACCTTCTTCATAATTCTCTATAAGATCAAAAAAATGATCCCTTCAATGATATTTAGTATTCTCCATAATACAACTTACGGAAATAAAGAAAGGAGATGGAACAAGTAATGAAAATGATGGTAGAAATGATACAGCCTTTGTCAATTGCAGAACTTGACAGTGTTTTGATCCGTTCTTATTCGAAGTTTGATTTGTGCAAGCTTTCTTCTTTTCCACAGATTAGGTTGAAATGATACCCTTTGTCTCTAGGGAGATTTTGGTTTTGTAACAATTTCTTCAACTATTTAGTGTGTGTGTAAGTGTGTGATTATTTAATACTGTTGGGTTTATGAGGATAACTTTTTTAGCTAGGTTGTTGTTTCTATGTGTCTGTCAATTTAATTTTTTTTTGGAATCCATTAGCCTAAACAAACTTTGTTGCAAGGATTGGAGTTTAGTCTTGTTTGCTTTATGTATCTTTGTTACCTTGTGTGGTAGTTCTTGTTGTGAAATTGGGTTGGGAGCAGTTTTCTCAATTTATTTATCATTCATTCGATAAATAGGTTATGGTAGAATCTATGCAAGGACACAACCCCATGGTAACATTTGGAAAGGTTGGAAAGAGGGTTATATTTGTTTGGATTTATTGAATAAGATCCACATGATTTAGAGCTTTACAACTGCAGATACCTTTATCTATAATGGTGGTTTTCCATGTTGGGTAGTAGTGTGCAGAGAAAATGTCTTTGAGAGTAGAGAAACTGTCTAGAGATTCACCCACAAACAACATCATCCTTATCTTGGGTTATCCTTCCTGCACATTTTGGGTGAAAATAGACTTACCAGGAGGTGCCATTAACCTAAGACACCATAAGAATTACACTAGACTTACCAGGAGGTGTTGTTTACTTGTTCCAACCTAGTTCTGCTTACATGTTGTGTACTTTTAATATTTGGCATGCTAGACTCTGTCATGTTAATAAGCGTATTATTAAAAACATGAGTAACTTAGGACTAATTCCAAAATTGTCCTTAAATGATTTTGAAAAGTGCAACTATTGTAGCCAAGCTAAGATAACCAAAACACCACATAAATTTGTTGTTAGAGAATCTGAACCCTTAGATTTGATATACTCAGATATATGTGAACTTGATGGTGTTTTGACTAGAAATGGAAAACGTTATTTTATTACGTTTATTGATGATTGTTTTGATTATACCTTCGTCTACTTAATGAAAAATAAGAGTGAAGCCTTTGACATGTTTAAATTATTTTTAACCGAAGTTGAAAATCAATATAATAGAAAGATAAAGAGACTTAGGAGTGATAGAGGCACTGAATATGACAATAGTAATTTCATAGAGTTTTATAATTCTCAAGGAATTATTCATGAAAAAACTGCACCGTATTCTCCTGAGATGAATGGCAAAGCTGAAAGAAAAAATAGAACTCTTACTGAGTTAGTAGTTGCCATTCTACTTACTCCGGTGCTGCATCGCACTGGTGGGAAGAAATTATTTTGACGATCTGTTACATGCTAAATAGAGTCCCTAAATAGAAAAGTAAAACCTCTCCTTATGAGATTTTGAAAAATAGACAACCAAACTTGTCATATTTGAAAACTTGGGGTTGTTTAGATTATGTTAGAATTTCTGATCCTAAAAGGAATAAGCTTGCCAGTAGGGCATATGAATGTGTATTCATAGGATATGACATGAACAGCAAAACTTATAGATTCTATAATCTTAAAGATCACGTTATTATAGAATCAAACGACGTTAATTTCTATGAAGATAAATTTCCTTTTATTTCGAGGAATAGTGGGGTACATCTTCAAATAATGTGCCTTTGATCAGGATGAATGAAACCGATAAAGCAATAGATTCTGAGCCTAGGAGAAGTAAACGAAAACGAACTTCTAAAAACTATGGCTCCGATTACTATGTCTTTACAGTCGAGGAGGATCCCCTTAGCTTTCAAGAAGCCTTATCCTCTATAGATGCCAATTTTTTGGAAGAGGCTATTGATGATGAAATGTACTCTCTTGAATCTAATAGAACCTGGCATTTAGTTGATTTGCCACCAGGTTGCAAGACAATAGGATGTAAATGGGTATTTAAGAAGAAATTGAAACCCGATGGTAATGTTGAGAAGTTTTAGGCTCGTCTTGTAGCCAAAGGGTTTAGACAGAGAGAAAATGTTGACTTTTTTGACACATATTCTCCTGTTACCAGGATTACATCCATTCGAGTGTTAATTTCTCTTGCTGCAATACATAATCTAGTATTGCACCAAATGGACGTTAAGACTGCGTTTCTTAATGGCGATTTGGAAGAAGAAATTTACATGGACCAACCTGAAGGTTTTGTTATTCCGGGGTAAGAACATAAAGTTTGCAAACTTGACAAATCACTTTACGGTTTGAAACAAGCTCCAAAACAATGGCAGAAAAATTTGATAATCTTGTTATCGCACATGACTTTAAAGTGAACAAAAGTGACAAATGCATTTACTATAAAGCTGAAAATGGCATTTGCACTATCATGTAGGGAAGGTTTGTTTCTTTACAAACTATAAGCTATATTTTCCCTAGCTTTATTTTCCACTTGGGAAATGTTTAATTTTAATTAAAATTTTCCGAAGAACGTAGTCTAAAATGAAATAAATGAGTGGATACAGAAAAAAAAAGAAAAAAAAACTATATTTTCCACTTGGGAAGTGTTTTGTTTTAAGGAAAAAAATTTAGAAGAAAATAGAATAAAAAAAACTAAAAATTTGGATTAGTATATACAATAGAGTTTTAACCCGCAAATAGAGGAGATGTCAGACCAACTAAGCTACAATTGGTTGACTTATGCCGATAGAAGGCAGAGGTTGAATGTCAACTGCAGGAAATCGGGAGCTACAAGTAAGCGTAGGCAGGGGGAGGGTAAGTTGCCACAAAACAAGGTAAGCTATTAGTATGGAGTCCTAGAATTTGGTTTCCTTCCCAGCCAAATATAGTTAATAATGACAGTTGAACATTGCTAATAGTTAATGAAAATCCCTTAAGAAAATGGCTAACTAGAAAAACAAGGACCAAAAGAAAAAACTGGAAGTCTTTCATGCATGTAGAGGATGAGAGGACAGAAGAAAACCACATGCGTACGTATTGTATTCTACGTTGAATGAATCATACATACATCGTCCCGTTAAAGTATTTCCATCCCTGAGCCAATTACATGATTTTCCCTCCCCTTCTTTTCTCCATCTACTTCTTCCTTGGAGTGCAGGGGTGTTGGAAATATAGATGCGCCAACTCTACAAAACCATAACAAGAAGGTCCTTAATGGCATCAAGTCCCCAAAATTAGACTATCCTAATTACCGTGCAAGGAATCAAAGAAAATGTCATTGAAGGTTGTAGCTGCACAATGAGAAAACTCCAAAGAGTTATCAAAACATCCATAATTACCATTCCAAGCTTTGATGACTAGTTGCCAAAATTCTACTGCCATCATAGGGCAAAAGGAAATGCCTACCATAAGACGATTCCTTTAAAAGTGAGGTGAGATGGTCTTCCAACATGATAGACAGAGTCCTGGATAGTTTGTTAGAGTCTAGGATAGTTTGTTAGCATGACCTGTAATTAGTTAGTGTATTATGATAAACTGTTAGTATGAGCTGTAGTTTGTTAGTATAAGTTCTTGATTCCAAGATGTAATCTGATATAGCTATAAATACATGTAAAGCTCTCTGTATTGTAACATATTGAAAAGCAATTACAGAGTTTCATTTTTCTCATACATTTCTAACTTGGTATCAGAGCCTTAGAGTTTCTTTCATCAATGGCAACACAATCTTCTTCTGGCTCTCTCAATACAGGTCAGACATCCACTGTGTCTTCTACTTCCTCTTATCAAGTTTTGAATCACTCTTTACCAGTAAAACTAGATAGATCCAATTACATACTTTGGAAGTCTCAAATTGAGAATGTAATCTTTGCAAATGGCTTTGAAGATTTCATTGAAGGAGTTTCAGTTTGTCCAACAAAAGAACTAAGTACAGGAGTTATCAATCCTACCTTTGTTGCTTGGAGAAGACAAGATCGCACAATCCTAAGTTGGATTTATGCACCTCTTACACCAGCCATAATGGCTCAAATCATCGGTCACACCACTTCTTTTTCAGCCTGGAAGGCTTTAGAACAAATCTTTTCTTCTTCTTCAAGGGCTAGGATCATGCAACTGCGATTAGATTTACAATCCACTAAGAAAGGATCACTGTCCATGATTGATTACATCATGAAGATCAAAAGCGCAGCAGACAATCTAGCAGCCATTTGTGAATTAGTTTCATACCAAGATCATATAATGAACCTTTAAAATGGTTTAGGCACTGAATATAACTTAGTAGTCACAGCAATCAAAGTCAGAGATGATCAGATCTCGCTTGAATCCATACATAGTATGTTGTTGTCCTTTGAAAATAGGCTTGAGCAACAAGGCTCTGTGGATGGTATTCCACCCATTTCAGCAAACTTGGCCAATTCTAATTATAAACAACAATTTGGTCAGCAGTTTGGTCAGTCATTTGGTCGAGGCAGAGGAAGAAACTATGATGGCCAGTCTAATAGGGGACGAGGTCGTGCAAGAAACTTCAATAGTCAGCTCTATGGTCAGCAATATGGACAGCAATATGGCTCCAATCATAGTCAGCAATATGGACAAGGTGGTCATTCAACTAATCATAGTAATAAACCGTCCAATGATCGGCCACAATGTCAATTGTGTGGCAAATATGGACATATAGCTCTTACTTGTTATCATCGCTTTGATGTTAATTTTCAACATTCTGGTCCTTTGCATTCTGGTTCTTTGCATTCTGGTTCTTCAACTGACTTCAAACCAAGCATGCCAGCCTTAGCAGCAGCTTCAAATTCTTTCCACAATGAAGGCTGGTACTTGGATTCAGGAGCAAGTCATCACTTAACAAATGATCAAGCTAGCTTTGCTAATTCCTCTCCATACATGGGCTCAGACAAGGTCACAGTTGGTAATGGTACTTCTCTTCCCATTTCTAGTGTTGGTTCTCTAACCTTTTCTTCTTCTTCTCATAGTCCATCTTCGTCTTTCCTTCTTAAACAAATTTTTCATGTATCTTCTCTATCCACCAATCTAATTAGTGTTGCCAAACTTTGTTCTGATAACAATGTGTTCATTGAATTTTGGTCTGATCATTTCTTTGTGAAGGAACCACATTCGAGGAAGGTTATTGCTCAAGGCAGACTTGAAAATGGCCTATACAAGCTGTCAGTGCTTCCTGCTCCTAAGACTGATCTTGCCTCCTGTTCCAGCATAGCTGCTTTGACTAGTTCTTCTTCTGTTCCTGCTCCTAGTTCTTCTTCTACTGTTTTCTCCACTTCATGTATTGCTAAAAATGAGCAGTTATGGCATTATAGATTAGGCCATCCTTCAATAAAAGTTGTTCATCATGTATTGAACCTTTGTAATGTTCCATTCAATAAATCTCAGTCTTCTGTTTGTTCATCTTTCCAACTTGCAAAGTGCCATCGTTTACCTACTTCTTTATCCTCTTTTCATGCATCTAGTCCTTTAGAACTTGTTCATACTGACATCTGGGGTCCTGCATTTGTAAAATCCACCTCTGGTGCTCACTTTTTTATCTTGTTTGTCGATGATTTTTCAAGATTCACTTTGTTGTTTCCACTTCAGACCAAGGATCAGGCTTTTCCCATGTTCAAGGTGTTCAAACTTCATGTTGAAAACCAGTTTAACACCTCCATTAAATGCCTCCAATCTGATAATGGTGGTGAATTCAAAGCTTTCAAATCATTTTTATTAGATTCTGGCATTGAACATCGATTCTCTTGTCCACATTAATCTTCCCAAAATGGTAGAGTGGAACGTAAGCACAGACATGTTGTTGAAACTGGTCTTGCTTTGCTAGCTCATGCTCATATGCCATTCAAGTTTTGGCAATATGCTTTCCAAGCAGCTGTTTTCCTTATCAATCGCATGCCAACTACAGTGCTTAGTCATAAATCCCCTTATCAAGTTCTTCTAAATCGACTTCCTGACTACCGTGCTCTTCATGTTTTTGGTTGCTTGTGCTTTCCATTCATTCGCCCATATAATCAGCATAAGCTCCAATTCAGATCAGTTGCTTGTGTATTTCTGGGTTATAGTTTAGATCATAAGGGGTTTTTGTGCCTTGATCAAGCTTCTGGTCGAGTATATGTCTCTCCAAATGTAGTGTTTGATGAATACAATTTTCCTATGCACAATTCTACTTCACTGCTTCCATTAGTTCCCATTCAAAATGAGTTGTCCAATGTGATCACTTCATTTGTTCCTAAGTCCTCCACTAGTTCAGTCTATTTACCTACAACTAATGCTTCTTCTCCCGGTTCTCCATCTCCTACTCTGTCTCCTATGCCTACTAGTTCAGTCCCTTTGCTTCCTACTGATGTTCCTCCCACAGAATCCATCCCATCTTCTTCTATTCCAACTCGCATGCTTACTCGCTCTATGGCTGGCATTTCAAAGAGGAAACAAATCCTTGATCTATCTGTTGTTAAACTCTCAGAACCCACTACTTTGAGACAAGCTCTTAAGGATCCATACTGGGTTCACGCCATGGAACAAGAAATTTCTGTTTTACATAAAAATGGCAATTGGTCTTTGGTTGATCCACCTAGTAATGTGAACATTATAGGTTGTAAATGGGTTTATAGACTCAAATACAAGCCTGATGGGAGTATTGACAGATACAAAGCTTGCCTTGTTGCCAAAGGATTCAATCAAACCTATAGCTTGGATTACTTTGAGACGTTTAGTCATGTAGTAAAATTTGCAACTATTCATATTGTTCTCACCATTGCCGTCAGTTTTAAATGGGATGTTAGACAACTTGATGTTAATAATGCCTTCTTGAATGGAGATCTTGAAGAACAAGTAATCATGGCTCAACCTCCTGGTTTTCTAGACAACCAATTTCCATCTAAAATTTGTCAACTACGGAAGTCACTGTATGGTCTAAAACAGTCGCCTCGTGCTTGGTTTTCTAAGCTAAGTTGTGCTCTTCTAATATGGGGTTTTACTGATTCTCGAACAGATAGTTCCATGTTTGTCAGGTTTGATAAACATTCTGTTCTTATCATGTTAGTCTATGTGGATGATATCATTGTTACTGGCAATTCTTCGAGGCATATCTCTTCGCTTATTGCTCAATTGAATTCAGTATTTGCTCTTCGTGACTTGGGTCCTTTGTCATACTTCTTGGGTATTGAAGTTCATCATTGTAATGGTGCACTACATCTCAGCCAAGCCAAATATGTTGCTGATCTACTTCCCCGTGCTGATATGGTGGATTGCAAACCTTCTCCAACTCCAGGAGCTGTTGGCAAACCCTTGTCACAGTCTGATGGAACTCTTCTTATGAATGCTACTGCCTATCACAGCATAGTTGGTGCTCTCCAATATGTCACCATGACCAGGCCAGACATTGCCTTTGCGGTCAATAAGGCTTGTAAGTTTATGCAAGCACCTACGCCATCTCACTGGGTGGTTGTCAAGCGCATTCTACATTATCTGAAAGGATCTTCTCATGATGGATTGTTCTTACAACCTGCTCGTGATCTTGCTATAGAAGCCTTCTCTGATGCTGACTGGGGTTCTAATCCTGATGACAGACGCAGTTCAAGTGGGTACTTGGTTTATTTAGGTGGTAATTTGGTATCTTGGTCTGCTACCAAACAGCGTGTTGTCTCCAGAAGCAGTGCTGAATCTGAGTATCGTGGTCTTGCTCTTGCCACTTCTGAGATTATCTGAATCCAGGCTTTGTTAAAGGAGCTTTGCGTTCCTCTTCCTAGTTCTCCCATTCTATGGTATGACAATGTCAGTGCTTACCACCTTGCCAAGAATCCAGTTTTTCATGCCAGGACAAAACATATTGAGATTGATTTGCATTTCATCCGTGATCATGTTCTCCGAGGTGATTTGCTTCTAAAATTTGTTCCTACTACTGAGCAGTCTGCGGATCTTCTCACAAAGCATCTTACAAGTGCAAGGTTTACCTATCTCAAGTCACATCTTGGTCTTGTTCCCTGCCCCTTGCACTTGAGGGGGGATGATAGACAGAGTCCAGGATAGTTTGTTAGAGTCTAGGATAGTTTGTTAGCATGACCTGTAATTAGTTAGTGTATTATGATAAACTGTTAGTATGAGCTATAGTTTGTTAGTATAAGTTCTTCATTCCAAGATTTAATCTGATATAGCTATAAATACATGTAAAGCTCTCTGTATTGTAACATATTGAAAAGCAATTACAGAGTTTCATTTTGCTCATACATTTCTAACTCAACACCTTGAGAAATCCTCCATGTAAGCACAAATTTGCCAGCACAAACTGATGAAGAGGCCCATGACATGCATCCACAATCTGCTAACCCAACCATAATGAAGAAGAAGATGAACAATGTCTTCTAGAGCCAAGACACGGGGCGCATTGTTTATATTTCTTTCCCCACATCATATACCAAAGGATCCTCCCCCCCCCCCCCCCCCCCCCCCTCCCTCTTCTGCATGCCATGGTCTTCCTACTACAAATTAAAATAGCACTACATCAAATTGACACTTTTGTAACAACTCTCAAAACAGTATCACTTTTGAGATGTTACAATTCACCAAACAATTTCAAGTCAAAATTAAATTTAGTCAAAAAAATGAAAAACAGTAACACAAAAAAAATGATACAATAAGTTGGATTACCATGAATAGTATCACTTTTATAATCATACTCTTCATGGTGATACAATTATTGTATCATTTTGTTTCTGAAAATGTGTAAAATTGTTAGGTGGATTTTTACACTTCAAAAGTGATACTGTTTTGGGGGTTGTTACAAATATGCCAATTTGGTGTAGTGTAGGAACAAAGTTGCTAATATTTTCTTGGGTTGAGTCGCGGACTAGGTCGCTCTCTTTAAGACGTTTCGCGGCTCTGTCCAAGATTGTGTGTGACGACCCCCCTCCTGCACTATACAAATATTGTCCGCTTTGGGCTACCATCCGGCCCTCACGGCTTTAAAACGCGTTCGTACAATGGGGAGTTGACCCGGCACATATAAGGATCATCCTCCTCCCCTACCCAGGCGATATGGGACTATGATTCCCCTTGTAGCTCGTCCAACCTCTCTCGGCCTATTGAGCCTGTTGAGCCTCCAACCCTCACCTCAGGTCTGCCCACTCAGGGTCTCACAATGCACCCCCTCTTAAGGCCCAACGTCCTTGTTGGCCACACAGGCACAACGTCCACATTGCCCAAGGGCCCACGTCCACATGGCATACTTTCGGTTGGGTCAGGCTCTGATACCAAACTGTGACGACCCCCTCCCGCACTGTACAAATATTGTCCGTTTTGGGCTACCATCCGGCCCTCACGGCTTTAAAACGCGTCTGTACAATGGGGAGTTGACCCCGCACATATAAGGATCATCATCCTCCCCTACCCAGGCAATATGGGACTATGATTCCCCTTGTAGCTCGCCCAACCCCTTTCGGCCTGTTGGGCTCCAACCCTCACCCTCACCCTCACCTCAGGTCCGCCCACTTAGGGTCTCACAATCCACCCCCCTTAAGGCCCAACGTCCTCGTTGGCCACACAGGCACAACGTCCACGTTGCCCGAGGGCCCACCTCCATGTGGCATACTTTCGACTGGGTCAGGCTCTGATACCAAACTGTGACGACCCCCTCCCGCACTGTACAAATACTGTTCGCTTTGGGCTACCATCCAGCCCTCACGGCTTTAAAACGCGTCTGTACAATGGGGAGCTGACCCCGCACATATAAGGATCATCCTCCTCCCCTACCCAGGCGATATGGGACTATGATTTCCCTTGTAGCTCGTCCAACCTCTCTCGGCCTATTAGGCCTGTTGGGCCTCCAACCCTCACCTCAGGTCCGCCCACTCAGGGTCTCACAATGCACCCCCCCCCTTAAGGCCCAACGTCCTCGTTGGCCACACAGGCACAACGTCCACGTTTCTCGAGGGCCCACCTCCACGTGGCATACTTTCGGCTGGGTCAGGCTCTGATACCAAACTGTGACGATCCCCTCCCGTGCTGTACAAATATTATCCGCTTTGGGCTACCATCCGGCCCTCACGACTTTAAAACGCGTCTGTACAATGGGGAGCTGACCCCGCACATATAAGGATCATCCTCCTCCCCTACCCAAGCGATATGGGACTATGATTCCCCTTGTAGCTCGTCCAACCTCTCTCGGCCTGTTGGGCCTCCAACCCTCACCCTCACCTCAGGTCCGCCCACTCAGGGTCTCACATTGTTCAAGCAGTCTGTTAGCCCCGTCATCCCCAGGATAAAACATCCCAGAATTCATTTTCTGTCTCGTTCAGTCACATGCACTGCTAAAGAACGGAAATCTATTCACTTTCTTTTGCTCGGAATCACGAAAACAATGACAGTAAATACGAAAATACAAAACTGGAACTCTGTTTTGATCAAACAGAGTTCTGGAAAACTCTTTGAAATAGACTGTTTACAAACAAATAAAATCTTAAATAGACTATTTACAAAACAAATAAACTTGATTGTTTTCGATATATTATTTTTATCTGAGAGAAAGCAAGTATTTATAGGCTGATAATTTTTTTTTTAGAGAAAACGTGCCTTACAAAATAGAGGAAATCACGGAGAACGTGTGGAGAGAAGACTGGGTCTCCTCTAACTCAATCTTGTTCTTTGAAGCAAATAAAGAAAGATATTTTATTTTTCCAAATAAAATTTCAACAAAAAAAGAAAGGTTTCATCTCAATCCGACTTGGCGACGGCGGCGCGCGCGTGTGGAGTTGATCAACATTGATCTATCTCCTCCCTCGTTCACTAAAGTAGGTACCCCTTGGGGTCCAAACCCAAGTCCAAACACTATCCTTATTAACTCCTCCAATGTGAGTTACATAGAGGATATAGGACTAAACAATATAGAGAGTGATTTGAAAGTTAAGAAACAATTTCCCTTTGTTTTTAAAATTCAAACCAATATACGTGCATGGCCTTAAAGCACGGGCTTTTTAGACTTCACCCTGGTAAGGTTGTGGGTGTAATGCTGTTAGAGATAGAGTTCAAAACTACGAGTTACTCTAGTATAATCTAAATCATGAACACTACGCAAGAGTTCAAGGTGAAAGACATTTTTGTTTATGCACAATCTTATATTTTATAGATTGCTCAATGAAGAAATGTTAAAAAAAAAAATTCAAGTGGGAGATTGTTGAAATATTGGTTTGAATTTTAAAAACAAAGGGAAATGGTTTCTTAACTTTCAAATCTCTCTCTATATTGTTTAGTCTCATATCCTCTATGTAACTCACCTTGGAGGAGTTAATAAGGATAGTGTTTGGACTTGGGTTTGGACCCCAAGGGGTACCCACTTTAGTGAAGAGGGAGGAGATAGACCAATGTTGGTCCACTCCACACGCGCGCCCCGCCGCCGGCCGAGTCGGGTCGAATCGGATTGAAATGAAACCTATTTCTTTTGTTGAAATTTTATTTGGAAAAATAAAATATCTTTCTTTATTTGCTTCAGAGAACAAGACTGAGGAGTCAGAGGAGACCCAGTCTTCTCTTCACACGTTCTTCGTGATTTCCTCCATTTTTTAAGGCATGTTTTCTCTCAAAAAGAATTTTTATCAGCCTATAATACTTGCTCTCTCTCAGATAAAAAATATATCGAAAGTAATCGAGTTTATTTGTTTTGTAAACAGTCAATTTTAGAGTTTATTTATTTGTAAACAGTCTATTTCATAGAGTTTTCCAAAACTCTGTTTCCAAAACAGAGTTCCAGTTTTGTATTTTCATATTGACTGTCATTGTTTTTCGTGATTCCGAGTAAAAGAAATAGGGTGAATAGATTTTCGTTCTTCAGCAGTGCATGTGACTGAACGAGACAGAAAAAGAATTCTGGGTTGTTTTATCCTGGGGACGATGGGGCTAATAGACTGTTTGCACAATCTTGGGCAGAGTCGCGAAACGTCTTAAAGAAAGCAACCTAGTCTGCGACTCAACCCAAGAAAATTTCGGTAACTTCGCTCCCCGTTTTAATTTGTAGCAATTATATTTCCAGCAAGGGGGAAAGGAGGAAGAGAATAAAATGGCTTTTAGCAGGTTCACTCTCTTCCTTGGGTTGTTTTGAGATTGATGGTAATGGGAGTGGACCTATTAGACAAGCGGTGGTGATTTGTGAGGATGTGGTATGGTTAGAAAAAAAATTGGATTGTATTTCGCTCCTCAATTAATTTAACAACACCAATTGCCTCCGACAGTGTATACCAGGGTTTTTTTATTTTGACATCTAGGAGTACTTCAACTTTCAACCCTGCAATAAAACAATCAATTAAATAGTTGTCTGGTAAGTCATCAATTAATTGCAGCTAAGGTTCAAACTCTTCTTGGTAAACCTGAGACAGGCGAGGTCCTATGAAGGATCCTCAAATTTGGTGGGTCCGAATTGATGCAATAGTGCTTTGTGAATAAGTCAGTCCATGACAACATGGCTTTGAATTTTGTAAGCCAGCGGGTCCTTGAAGGTGGAAGGATGTAAGTTGAACTTGTTGTGGCGGTGTAATATTCTGAAACATAAAATATTGCCCAGCTCACTTAATCCAACTACTGGGTTCTTTTTCATTGGTGTATTTTTGAAAAATAAAGCTTTAAGTTGGCATTTGTGGTTTAGGAAGGAAGTGTGTTGGTTAAGGGCTGGTTAGGGGGTGGCTACTTGTATCAGAGTAGTCAAAGCCATAGCTTTAGGATGCAAGTTGAACTTGTTGTTGTAAATTGGTTGGCTATTTGTATCAGAGTAGTCAAAGCCTTAGTTTTTCACCGTTTAAAGCCAAAAGTCAAGTCAAGCCATGACATCTCGCTTCGCTTCGCTTCGATTAAAGCCTGAAGCGCCCAAAGCGGCGGCTTCATATTACAAAGCGTCTCAAATTTTTATTTTTTTCGAATTCTCTTACTGGTTTTGGTCAGAAGGAAGATGAATAGAAGGAAAAAAGAGAGGAGAAGATTTTAGGCGAAGAAACCAGCCGGATTGCTCGGACGTAGACGGAGGGGATGAGGAAGAAGATGAACAATACGCAATTATGTTACTGTTTTTTTTTTTTTTTTTTTTGGTAAGAAAAAAGAACAGAAAGGGAAAGGGAATGAATAAGAATAAAAAGGAAGAATAGAGGGGATGATTTTAAGCGAAAAAACCCGGCGGATTGCTCGGATACAGCAAAGGAAAACGATGAGCAATACACATGGGAGGACGAAGACGATGAACAATACGTCCAGGGGGGAGGGAAAGGTGTTTTAAACTTGGGTGGCTATTCGCACCCACTGCATTTATGAGGAAACTCCGCCTAGAAATTCAAAAAAAAAAAAAATTAATTTTAAATTTAATTAACATTACCACTATGTAATTAATATAGAATTAAGAAAATCATGGTTTTAATTTTTCATGCACATATTGCCATTATGCACTTTTTTAAAAATATATATATAATATGAAATGTTTTTTAAGGGTTACTTCACTTGCGTAAAGCAGTGCTTTACGCTTCACTTTTTTAGAAAGCCAAGCTATCGGATTTCGCTTCGACTTCGCTTCACGCTTTGACTATCTTGATTTGTATCACCCATAACTGGAACATGTGTTGATTACAAGAGACCCTTACTACTTGTACTTCAGTAAGGATAGTCAGTGTGGCATTTACTTGATCAAAATCTGACTCATGGCGAGCCAAAATTTTGCTAACCTCATTGTGGAACTCACATTAGTTTTACCTCGGTGTCCATGGACCTTATGGTCTAATACCACTATTATGGATAAACTTACAACAATAACAAGGTAAATTGTAGAGAGGAAAAAAGAGATTAAAAAATAGTTATATTTGCTTAACAATATAAATCTCCTTATCATTCACTCATTCTCTAGCGTGTAAACAATAATCAACATAACATGACTTAATCTCAATAACTACTACACTAAGTCATACTCATATATTAGTTTGAGTTTGAGCTCATGGCACAGATGCTCGAGTGTCCTATTCTATTTTCTCTATTTTTTTTTATCCTTAAAGGTCATGTAGGATTGAGTTATAGAAAATGAGAATTAGCTGATCTAATCTTATACTAGGTAAACAAAACCTACGGAGCGGCACGACCCTGAGAAGATGCTTGAGGGTCAAAGAAGAGAAAAGAAAAAAATTAAAATAAAATACTTTTATTAGGGCCTAAAGTTTTATAGTTCATAATACAATGCATCACAACCCTTATCAATTAAGCTAACACCTGTTAGCAAATTAATTTTAAAAAAAAAAATCCTACTTATAAGCAAGAAATGAGATTTTGCAAAATCTCGTGAAATTTTGGTGAAAATTTCATTTTTTTGAAATTATGAAAATAAAAAAGTACATTTTTTCGTGGGTTTTTTTGAAAATTTTTGTGTTTTTTTTTGGGACCTATTAGATAGGCGGTGGTGATTAGTGAGGATGTGGTATGGTTAGCATTTGTTTTTTGGATTGTATTTCGCTCCTCAGTTAATTGAACAACACCAATTACCTCCGACAATGTATACCTGGGTTTTTTATTTTGATATATTGGAGTACTTCAACTTTCAACCCTGCAATAAAATGATGAATTAAATAGTCGTCTGGTAAGCCATCAATCAATTGAAACTGACGTTCAAACTCTTTTTGGTAAATCTCAACGGTGGTTGATTGTTTGAGACAAGCGAGGGCCTATGAAGGATCCTCGAATTTGGTGGGTCCGAATCAATGCAGTAGTGCTTTGTGAAGTTTTTTTTTTTTTTTTTTTTTTTTTTTTTTTTTTTTTTCGGTCAAACAAGAAGATTTTTATTAATGAAAGAAAGGGAAACAAGTTACAACAAGAAACATTCCTATGTCAAGGAATGCCAAGACACTATGAAAGTGTCAAAACCCAAATCCGTAAATAAATTACATGCCGTACCCATTTTCCACAACAATTCTCTAATCTCGATAAAGATAGAGTGTTCTGATCTGTTTAGTCTTTCAAAAACCCTTTTATTTCTTTCTTTCCACACACACCACATGAGAACGTGAGGGACCCTACGCCATAACCATTCCCCCCGACGGGAAGGATTAGCTTTAGACCACCAACTTAGCCAATTTAGAATGGAACCTTCAAATATCAAACTCAAACCGAATTCCACCAAGAAATTGCGCCAAATGGATTTGGAGAAACTGCAATGAAGCATCAAATGGTCCAGTGTCTCTTCAGATTCGTTGCAAAGCACACAGAGACTCCCAGTGAGGATTCCCATTTTTCTTAACCTATCCTTAGTCAAGATCTTCTCATGCAAAACTGACCAAGAAAAGAAATTAATCCGAGGAAGAAGGTTTTTCACCCATACCAGATTTTTGTGAGAGGAAATGAAAGGGTTAGAGTGGGTCTCATAATGAGATGCAGCCAACATATCCGAAAATTCTTTCACCGAGAAGCCTACACCTTTACCCTTCCACACCAAACTATCTGGTCCCTCTGAGAGCATTTGTCTATCCAACAGGAGAATAAGATTTGCTAACTCATCTAGTTCCCCAGTGTTGAGGTGTCTGCGAAAGGAAAGATCCCAAGAGTTGCTGCTAGACCAAAAACTGCTCACATTCCCGTATTGATCCTTGTTAATGAGAAATAACATTGGGAAAAGATCTTTCAAAGATTGGTTGCTACACCAGACATCATGCCAGAAAGAGATGAGATCACCATTTCCACATTTAAGAGAGGTGTGAGGGTAGAAGCCACTGGCGCACCGGGAGATAGATTTCCATAAAGAGCATCCGTAGGAAGTGTACTTAGTTCTCTTTTCCCAAACCCATCTATTGCGCCCGTATTTGTCCAAAATGAGAGATCTCCATAAATTATCATTCTCTTCTGCAAATCGCCAAAGCCACTTAGAAAGTAATGCAGTATTGAAAGTGAGCACCTGCCGAATGCCTAAACCACCTCGAGATTTAGTTGTGAAGTCAGTCCATGACAAGATGACTTTGAATTTTGTAAACCAGTGGTGCCACTGCAAGGCGAGTCCCTCAAGGTGGAAGGATGCAAGTTGAACTTTGTTGTAGCGGTGTAATATTCTGAAACACAAAATATTACTCAGCTCACTAAATCCAACTGGTGGATTTTTTTTTTTTCGTTTGTGTACTAGTGTATTTCCTGTGCCGTTGGCACGATAGAAGATGGGTCATGGCAATAGGTCAAACTCGATTAAAACTTTAAACATTTGGAAAAAAAAAAACACATTTTTAAATCACCACAATTAATCCTCCTCAAACTTTGATTTTTCAAAATATTGAGTTCATGGTCTTTGCTTGACAGTATCTTAATGTTGAAAATACTTACGACATGAAGTACTTTAAGCGTTTGTATTGATGTTTGGTTTCATTGGAGAGAATTTCAAAAATGTATTTCAACCATACCAAGTTTACAAAAATCCGACTACTAAGTAGATTATTATAACAATTTACATAAAAGAATAATAAAAAAATAAAAACCAAATATTTTCTCTCTCCGCCACATGCATTCCACAAACTTTTTCACCTTTTGGTTTACTTCATTTGTTTTTCTATTTGCAACTTACTTGCAAACATGTCATTATTGATAATGAATCTCCATCATCAACACCTTTCACAACTTTCAATCATAACCGTCTTTTATTTCCCAAACAGTAAACCACCGTACTAATTTGTAATATAGATTTTGTAATTATGAAAGGGAGCAAGGACATGGTTACATAGCTTGTAATTACGAAAGGGAGCAAGGGCATTTTCAATACTAGCCTATGGTTAAATAGCTTGTAATTATGAAAGGGAGAAAGGGCATTTTCGAAATGTTGAAATGTGTGCATGACGGACATATGCATGCAACCCAATGGCATAGCTCGGAATTATGAAGGGGTATTCTTTGTTTTGGTCTCAATGACATAGCTTGTAATTATGAAAGAGAGTTTTATGTTTCTCGAGGGTATTTTTGGAAATTTTTTGAAAATCCAAAATAATGCACTTTTACACACATGCCCTATCTACCATTTTTGTCTTATTTGATATGTTAGGAACTAGCATATTACCCGTGTCATTGGCACTCTACATATGTTTATTTATTTTTACTATTAATTATCGTACACTAGACACCCACATCAGTACTATCCCCACCATTGTTCTTAATCAGTTCCATAAAAATATCATATTTTAAAATACTATCTTTTTTAGAGTCAAACTCGGTTAAAATTAGAATCGATTTAATGTTAGGAGTCTTTGTTTGAATATTCAATAAAATATTCGTCTATTTCTTTGAAAAATATTATACATAGGCATGAAAATCTTTAAAATACTTACATGTTTTAAAAATAAGAAACATTTTTTGAAAATTTAAGTGTTTGTATTGATTATTAGTTTTGTTAGAAAGATCTTCAAAATTGTATTTCAATGATACCAAGTTTATCAAAATCCGACAACTACGTAAATAGTCATGATAATTTTCATTTTGAAAAACAAAGAAAACACAATATTTTCTTTCTCCGCACATACCACTAACTTTTTCACAAATTTTTATTTTCTTTGCCGTTTTACATGTTTCATATTTACAAACATGCCATTGTAGGGGATAATGAATCTCAACCCTCAACATCTTCCCAACTTTCAATCCCAGCCCTCTTTCATCTCCAATTCTCATTTGATGTTTGTCCCGGTCAACAATGAATAGTAAAACACATATGTGAATCGTAAGATAGATTTTAGAAAAATAAAACTTTAGATTGTCAATTGTGGTTTGGGAAGGAAGTGTATTGGTTAAGGGCTGGGTTGGGGATGTGTAGTTGTTTTGATTGGCTGTTTGTATCACCCATAACTGGAACATGTGTTGATTGCAAGAGAGCCTTACCGCTTGTAGTTTGGTAAGGATAGTCAGTGTGGCATTCACTTAGTCGAAATATGACCCATGGTGAGCCAAAATTTTGCTAATCTCATCGCAAAATTCACATTAGTTTTACCTCGGTGTCCATGGACCTTATGACTCTGATACCACCGTTATTGGAAAACTTACAACAATAAGAAGGTAAATTGTATAGAAAAAAAAAAGAAAGATTAAAAAAAGAGTTATATTTGCTTAACAATTTTCCCACAGTGACTCATTCTCTAGCCATGTATAGGATAAGCTTGTAAATAATAATTAACATAACATGACGAGTTTTTCTAGGGAGCCAGGTCCGCGCTAGGCCAGGCCCAACACCATCCATCATCCTGGAGATGTACATCTCGAGGATGATGGATGGTGTTGGGCCTAGCCTGGCGTGGGCCTGGCATGGCTCCCTAGAAAAGTTGTAACATGACTACTACACTAACATCATATATTAGCTTGTGAGTTTGGTGTCCTATTCTATTTTCTCTATTTTTATGGATCCTTAAAGGTCATGCAGGATTGAGTTATAGAAAACGAGAATTAGCTGGGTAAAATAAAACTTGCGGAGTAGGGTCGTGCCGGCCCTGAGAGGATGCTTGAGGGTCAAAGAAGAGAAAAGAAAAAAATTCAAATAAAATACTTTTATAAGGGCCTAAAGCTTGTAGTTCATGCTACAATGCATCACAAGTCTTATCAGTTAAGCCAACACTTGTTAGCAAATTCCTTAATATCTTGTTCACTGGCAACAAAAAAATTTCTTTGTGTTAATTAAAAAAAATCCTACTTATAGACAAGGAATGAGATTTTGCGAAATTTAAGCGAAAATTTCGTTTTTTTGAAATTATGAAAATAAAAATTGCAAAAGAAAAAAAATACAATTTTCAAGGGGTTTTTTCGAAAAATTTCGAGTTTTTTTCGTAAATTTCATTTTTTTTTCATAAAAATACAATAATTAGCTACCAAAGTTTACAATTTTTTCGAAAAATTTCGGGGTTTTTTTTCTTTTAATTACCATTTCTTCTAATTATTTATTGATTTTTGAAGTCACCTTCATGATTGTCTAATTATCATTTCTTCTACTTATATATTGATTTTTGAAATCAACCCCAGATTTTCTAATTGTATAATAATTTCATGTTTGTTTCATTCCTTAGTATTTAAGTTTTATTTAATGTGTTTAATAGATTTATTTACGTGCATTTTTTTCACGTATTTCATATTATATAAGTCACATTCATATACCCTCGACATTCATTATATATATTTTATGTATCCTCGAAATTCTTACATTTTTTCTTTACACACTGAATTTTTTTTTGAAATATTTCTTAAAATTAGGAAACTGAAATTAACGTGAAAAACAAAATCACAATCCTTGCTTACAGGTTAACCCAAAATTTGAGTCCCCAAAAGTAAAAATTTCCATAAAGACCTGATGTGAGCATAACAACCACAATACTTAGGGTCGGCCTGCTAGAGGTAAGTCTAAGGATTGAAATGAAAATTAGAGTGAAAGGATTTGAAGTTAGAGGAGGGAGCATTGGTGAGGTACACAATATATGTGATGAAATGTGTAAAAGATGAGCACTCTTTCTCCATGTTTCCTATCCATCACTTTATGCATTTAAGGATGTGTTTGGTTGCATGAAATTCTATGTAATGAGAATTTATAAGGGGATTCTTACATTTTAGGCTAAATTGATGTATCACTCCACATTTACTATTTGATTTGTAATCAATGGTGGAAATGAAAGTTCCATGAACATGAGAATCACACTCCTTGATCTTCCAAGGCATGTAATTCTCATGTTCATGGGACTTTCATTCCCGCTACTAATCAAACGGTGGATGTGGAATAATACCTCAAATTAACCTAAAATGTAGGAGTCAATTCCTATGACATAAAATTTCATGCAACCAAACACACCCTAAGAAAACTCAAAGGAAGTTGAGCTCATATGCAGTCTATTTTTCCTTTGAATTGATCTGATATTTTTTGTATAATTAAAGCCCCTCCATTCTGAGTAACTTTTGCATGGCTGCCAGATGACAGCATACTAATATTTGCATGGAATGCTAAAGCAGCAAATAGCATTTTCAAAAGAATTGAAACTTCGCGAAGAAACACTCGTATAAAATGCGGGTTTCCGAATCTGTTTGGCTAGTAAATTCATTTTGACGCTCAACGACAGGTCTGCACAAAAATGACTTCCTCAACTTCAACCAAGAAGGAATCCATCCCGAGTCCCTGATTCAAGAATTTCAGTAAGTTCTTGTTGAAATTAGAGATTCGTATTCTTTATATAGTCAGAAAGATTATCGCGGATTCATTTAGTTATTATGTCCTTTATCATTAGCAGAAATCTACCTGTTGGATTGCTATAACTTTAAGAGTTTGATTTTTCTTTTATGTGATTCTTTGGTTTTCGCTTAAAAATTTTCTTCAATCAGAGTAGTGCTCGCAAGATCATCAATATAATATAATATAGGATTCGATTTAATAAAGCCTAATTTAAGTAAATTTAACATCCAGATTTGATCTGGATACAACCCTGCCCTACCGTCGTATATGAAATTTAGGATGTGCTTTTTTCCTCTAATATAATTTAGGCTGTGTGATTCAAGCGAAAATTTTCCTGAAAAAGTTACAAAAAATAAACATAAGAACTGGGGAAAAGGGAAAATGCTTTCCAACCCGATGATTACTATGTAGTTTGGAAAAAAAATCCTCCCAAAAAAACATTTTCCATAGTTTTGTAACCCTCCTAGAAGATAAAGATCATCACAAATTTCAATATGCTTCATCATTTCGTCCTCTGTCATTCCTCTTCCCTCGTCGCATTTAGGAAAATTTTCCATTGAACCAAGCACACCCTCAAAGCCTTAATTTTATTTTATTTTATTTTATTTGGTTATGTTTTAGGGCCTGATGACTGATGTTGATGGACTCTTGTTATAAAACCACTTAATTCCTGTTTTAAGGGATTTTGATCTACTCTAAAAATATCCATTTTTATTTTTCTTTGCTCCTTTTATATATTTATTTGTTTTTGCCCTTTTTCATAATCATGGTATAGGTAATCTCAATAGCCTGTTACAGCTAAACAAAGATGAAAGGTTTTAGTTCCTTCATAGCTCCAATTTCCAAAAGGTAAGCTTATCAAACCTCTTAATTTGTTCAACTGTTCTATTCATTATTAAATGATGTTTTTTTTACAAATACCACTTTGTCATCTTAACTAGGTTACAAGGCAAGGTAACTCTAATAACTGGGGGTGCAAGTGGAATTGGAGAAGCAACAGCAAGATTGTTCACTCAATATGGAGCAAAGGTGGTTATTGCTGACATCCAAGACCAACTAGGCCACTTATTGTGCAAACAACTCGGCACAGAAGAGACCATCTCATACACCCATTGTGATGTGACCAAAGAAATTGATATCGAAAATGCAGTGCATATGGCCACAGCCAAGTACGGAAAGCTCGATATCATGTTCAACAATGCTGGCATTGCTGGGAAGAACCCTTGTCTCATGCAGAACCGCGACATTAGTAATCCAGTAGTACTGAATACAGACATAGAGGATTTCAAGAAAGTGTTTGATGTCAATGTGCATGGCGCATTCTTGGGTGCTAAACATGCTGCCAAGGTAATGATCCCTGCAAAACAGGGCAGTATAATATTTACTTCAAGCGTTGCTTCGGTGATAGCTGGTGAGACACCCCATGCTTACACATCTTCAAAGCATGCATTGGTGGGGTTGACGAAGAACTTGTGTGTGGAGTTGGGGAAGTATGGAATAAGAGTGAATTGCATTTCTCCATTTGCCATTCCAACACCATTGCTTATGAGAACTCTAGGGATGGATGCAATGAAGACTGAGGAAGTTGTTTATAGGTCTACCAACCTGAAAGGGACTATGGTGAGTGCAGAAGATGTGGCAGAGGCAGCAGTGTATTTGGGGAGTGATGAATCTAAGTATGTGAGTGGACTCAATCTAGTTGTTGATGGAGGTTATAGTGCAAGTAGTCCTGCATTTGGGATGGCTCTGAAGGCCAGTGTTACTTAATCCTACATCTGGTATCTTGCTATATGACTTGATAGTTGAGAAGAAATAAAGATTTATAACTGTTGCTGAATTTTTCATTTGATTTTTTTTTTTTTTTTTTTGTGAAATGAAAAACAAAGAGAGAAGGAAGAGATAGAAATTGAATGAACGACCATGGGAAAAAATGTGAGGTTGAAGCTCATCTTGATGAACCTGGAAGGAACTCGCGCTTCTTTCCCTTTGTTCTCTTGTATCTTTTCCACGTTTTAGTTTATCTTTGAAACCAGATACCATTAAGGTTGGACTGAATATGTTTGGTTTAAGAGAAAATATGCAAGGAAAATTCTCATGAAAGAAAGACGAGGGAAAAGAAATGGAGCTTTATTTATACAAGGTTGATCCCCTCACATACCTACCCTCATCCTTCCCCGAAATCGTTTGTTTCACTATAGACATATTTGCTCAGTACTGCAATTATTTTCATGCGTAGTGCGTGTGGGGGCTAATATCTTAAACAAATAAACTACACATGTAGATGTTAAGCACATAATACAATTCACATTCCTCTAAAATCAAAATTTTAGATGCTTTTAGCAGTAGGCAATTCTGAAGAAAGTAAGCAAGCTACACTGCAATTTGCAAATCAAAGTTTACTCATAGCCGTGGCCATGCCTGTGTTCTTAACGCTAAATCCCCCATTAACAATGAGGTTGAGCCCATTCACATATTGAGCATCCTCACTAGCAAGGAAAAGTGCAGCTCGTGCAATATCATCTGCCCTCAAAACTGCACCTTTGAGAATATTCCCCATACTACTTAGCACCCCCTCCAACTTTTCTGTGTTCTCAGCTGGTATCGCCTTCTTCATCATGTTGGTTGCTACAGCATCAGGAGAAATACAGTTTACACGGATTCCATATTGCCCTAACTCGGCTGAAACGTTATGTACAACACCCACAATTCCATGCTTTGATGCAACATATCCATATTTCTCTGTGCAAGCAATAGAGGCACTGACACTCCCAGTAAACAATATGCAACTTTTCCGGGCTGGCACCATAACCCGTGCTGCATGTTTGGCCCCTAGGAGGCCTCCAACTAAGTTCACATTAACAACTCTCTCAATCTCTTCCTTGTTGATGTTTAATATGCTCTCTGTATTTACATCGACTATTCCTGCATTATTGTACATGATATCAAGTTTACCATATTTCTCAATGGCAAGATCCACGACTTTGCAGATGTCATCCTCCTCAGTCACATTGCAATGCACATAAATGGTGTTTTCACCAAGCTCTTGAGATAGAGCTTGGCCTAGATCATCTTGTATATCTGCAATCACAACTTTCGCCCCATGGGCCCAGAAAAGGCGCACCGTTGTCTCACCGATTCCATCTGCTCCTCCTGTGATGATTGGCACCTTCCCTTCCAACCTAATTAAATTCAAAACAATGGCATATATATATAAGGTTCTGATTCTATGCATACAACAAAGTATATATGTTGAAACTTGAAAAAAAAAAAAAAAAAAAAAAATTTGTTACATTTTAGTGAATGGGCTAGCCATTTGGATTAGCTCTGAAGGGGATTTTTTTTTTTTTTTTTTTGGAAGGGGATATTGTTGGTACAAAGATTGCTCTGTTCTTTGTTCTGTTTGTTGGGTTTTTGAGGAGAATAGGAATTTAGTCTATATGTGCAGAAACTTATAGCAGACAATTTTGAAGATTGAGTATGTTGATTTGTTTAAGCTAAGGAAGGTCCGGTTTCTTGGGTGGCAAGTTAGGCACAAATTTAGTGCAAGGTGGGGGCTTTGCTCCGAAATTCCCTACAAACGATATAGAGCCCATAAGTTTATTTTATTTTATTATTATTTTTTATCCCTTAATCCCTCTCACCTCAAATGTCGTTAGAAGGATTTGAACCATGGACTTATGATATTATTCACCACAAACCTACTAGCTGAGCTAATACCCTATTGGCAATATAGAGCCCATAATTCGGGTGGGCAATCATGCAAATCCTTACATTCTCCTAATTCTCAAAGTGTGCAATCTTTGAGATAAAAAGTCCAATTGAGATGTTGATGCTCAACGTGGAGTAAATTATGTTGTAAGTTCCTCGAGAGTTGGGGATAATTTCGATGCAAAGTGGGGGCTTTGTATACCCTCCACAAATTTTAGAAGGGGTTAGGAATATTGGAAAAATCCAATAATGTGGGTACACATATGTAATACAATGTGTATTGATATCTTAAAGTGTAGTTCATCTAATATGTGATCTAATAGAGGTGTTGGACTATAAGGTATTATTAAATAATATGGTGTAAATTAAGATGTAATTTCTTATTCAATGAAGGGAAGAATTGGAAATTCACAGCCCGTAAGTTATAGGGTTATGACTTACGAGCATTAAAAATATGGGTTGGTCTCCGATTGAGCGTTGCGTGAAAAAGATAGTTTTCTATATTGTTTTTGTATCCTCTCAACAGAAATTATAAAGTTATATGCTTGAATCAATCGGAAGTCCAACTTATCACAATCAAAAGGGAAAACGCTATGGATCAAGGTATGTTTCTATTCTTCTTTTGTTTCCTTGAATCAACTAGAGTTTTAAGTTCTTTGGTTATATTCTACTATTGGTATCAGAGTCACTCCTGTTGATTCCATGTGAAATTATAAAGATGAAAACGTTTCATTGTTTTGATTATGTGATTCATTATATTGATTCATGTGATTGATTATATTGTTTCATGTTCACTGTTACAATATTACAGTGATTTCATCATTATTCATGCAATTATTTATTATATGTTGATTCACTGCTACAATGATTTCATTCACTGCTACAGTGATTTCATGCGATTATATATTATATGTTGATTCACTGCTACAGTAATTCATTGCTACAGTGATTTCATTGCAATTGTATTCAGTGATTATATTGTAATTGTGTTCACTATTGAAAAAGATTACATATATTACAATTCGGTGTACAGTGAAATTGAGGATAAAAAATTTCGATACACTGTGACTGTTCACTATTGACCGAGGTGACTGTAAACTGTTGACCATGTGATTGTTCACTGTTGACCGGGATGATTGTTGTTGTTGGGTCAGTTAGTAAATTTGGGCATGTTAATAAATTTGGGCCTATTGTTTCTGTTGCTGTTGCTGTTGCTGTTGGGCCTGTTAGTAAATTTTTGCTTTGACTCTTGGGCCTATTAGTAAATTTGGCTTTATCCTGTTTTATTGAGACCTAGTTAATTTTGGCTACATTTTATTTAGACCCATGTTTTAATTGTATTAAGGTGATAATTTAGTTAATACTCCAAATTTATACATATATTATAATTTTGGTTTCATATATCATTATTGTGTTCCTTATTTAAAATTTACACAATTTAACTAATAGGTTGCCAAAGCAACCACTATTAGGAAAATTTGTTAATTTTAAATAAGTGAGCATGCTACATCCATGTGAAACAATCGGCCCAAAGGAATATTGTTTTGACCGGATAATCCATAGTTTTAAATATGTGATAAAGTTTACTTTACCATGCTTTTATTATGTCGGTAAAAAAAATAGCATAATATTAGGCCGGTTTCGTTATGTCCGAAGAGTACCACTTACAGATTGATATTTCTGTCTAAATTAAAGACTAAATAACAATGTTGTGCTAAGTATCTTGATATGGTTTTTTATTTACCTATTGTATGAATTTCAAGTTTATGCAATTTGAATAATGATGTGAACATATTATTTATTTAATTTATTCTCTGTAGAGCTACTATGTCTGCTGGTGTAAATAATATTCTCATGCTTAATGGGACAAACGTCAAGGACTGGAAAGAGAACGTGTTAATCGTTCTAGGATGTATGGATTTGGACATGGCCTTAAGGATTGAGTAACCCGCTCCTCTTACAGATGCAAGTACTCCTGATGTCATGAGATACTTTGATAAGTGGGAACGCTCCAATCGCATGAGTTTCATGCTCATCAAGCGAGGTATTCCAGAAGCCTTTAGGGGTGCAATATCTGAAGGGGTGACCAATGCTAATGAGTTCCTTGCTGAACTTGAAAAACGTTTTGCCAAAAACGATAAGACTGAAACAGGCATGCTTTTAGCTAGCTTGATTTCATTGAAGTACAAAGGCAAGGGGAACATTAGGGAGTATATCATGGAGATGTCTCATCTTGCTTCAAAACTTAAGGCACTAAAGCTTGAGTTGTCTGAGGACTTACTCGTGCATCTAGTTTTGATATCACTTCCTCCACAATACAATCAATTTAAGGTCAGTTACAATTGTCAGAAGGAGAAATGGACTCTCAATGAACTCATTTCATACTGTATGTAAGAGGAAGACAGATTAAAGCAAGATAGAACGGAAAGTAGTCACTTTGCAAGCACCTCTAAAGATAAGGGCAAAAAACGAAATAAGGATAATGAAGCTGCTAAGGGTCCAACACAAAAGAAATAGAAAGGCAATGAGGGTTATTTCTTTTGTAAGAAACCTGGACATGTAAAGAAGGAATGTACCAAGTATCACGTTGGGCGTGCTAAAAAGGGTATGATTCTTACTTTGGTCTGTTCTGAGGTTAACTTAGCTTCAGTACCTAGAAACACTTGGTGGATAGATTTTAGTGCTACTACTCACATAAGTGTTTTTATGCAGGGTTGTCTGAGCTACCGAAAGCCAAACGATGCCGAAAGATGCATCTTCGTGGGCGATGGAAAATCGGTAGAAGTGGAAGCAATAGGAAACTTTAGGTTACTCTTAGGAACTGGTTGTTATTTGGAATTGAAAGACACTTTTGTAGTACCTTCATTTAGACGAAATTTGGTTTCCATTTCCTTGTTGGACGAATTTGGATATTGTTGTTCATTTGGAAATAATCAGTTTAGTCTTTCATTAAATTCTAATATTATTGGTACTGGTTCATTAAGCACATTTGATAACTTATATCTTATTGACACTATTGCATCAGATAATAAAACCTTGCATGTGGAATCACGTGGTACTAAGCGTAAGCTAAATGAAAGAAATTCATCAAAACTATGGCACAAACGCTTAGGACATATCTCGAAAACGAGAATGGAGAGACTTGTGTTAATGGCATATTAGATTCTCTTGATTTTTCAGACTTTGATGTCTGTATTGAGTGTATAAAGGGAAAACGGACCAAACAAAGGAGATTGGGTGCAAACAGAACTTCAGACGTCTTAGAATTAATCGACACTGATATTTGTGGACCACAACAATATTTTATATCATTCATAGACGATTACTCACGCTATGGGTATCTATATCTCATTCATGAGAAATCTGAGTCACTGGACATGTTCAAAGCTTTCAAAGCTGAGGTTGAGAACCAACTCAACAAACGAATTAAGAGTGTCAAGTCTGACCGTGGTGGTGAGTATTACGGCAGATATGACGGTTCAGGTGAATAACGTCCAAGACCCTTTGCTAAATTCCTAGAGGAATGTGGAATCGTCCCACAGTACACCATGCTGGGATCACCTAACATGAATGGTGTAGCTGAAATACGAAACTGAACTCTTAAGGACATGGTAAGGGGTATGATCAGTAATTCTACCTTACCTGAATCACTCTGGGGAGAAGCACTAAAGACCGCAGCTTATATCCTTAATAGACTACCAACTAAAGCAGCTGCCAAAACACCTTATGAGCTTCGGACAAGCAGAAAAGCTAGTCTAAAGCATTTTCACATTTGGAGATGTCAGCTGAAGCATTGCCTTATCGGCCGAATGGAAAGAAATTGGACTCCAAGACAGTGAGCAGCTACTTCATTGGCTATTATGAGCGATCAAGGGGCTTCAAGTTTTATAATCCCACTATTAAGTCCATTTTTGAAACAGGGACAACGACTTTTTTGAGGATGTCGAGTTTGGGGGAGAAATAAGGTAAGAGACATTGTCTTTGAGGAGGAATCAATTTCGATTCTTACTACTTTTTTTGACAATGTACATGTTCCAATACCTGTCATTGATCAAGAAGCAGATCTGGAACCTCAACAGGACAATGTTGACCAACTCCCTGCTCAAATTGAAGTAAATATTCCAGAAGAACAAACTCAACAACCTCAAGATCAAATGTCATTAAAGAGATCCACGAGAGAAAAGAGAAATGCTATTCCGGATGATTATATGGTATTTCTCCAAGAACATGAGGAAAATTATGGATTGGTGGAAAATGATCCAATCAACTTCCATCAAGCCATGCAGAATTCTAACTCTCAAAAGTGGATAGATGCTATGAATGAGGAGTACAAGTCTATGCAAGACAATCAAGTTTGGGATCTTGTCTCGTTACCTGAAAATACAAAGCCTATTGGTTGTAAATGGATATTCAAAACCAAGAGGGACTCAAAAGGTAACATGGAAAGATATAAGGCTCATCTTGTAGCTAAAGGCTTCACTCAAAAGGAAAGCATCGACTATAAAGAGACTTTCTCTCCGGTGTCAAAGAAAGACTCATTTAGGACAATCATGGCACTTGTTGTGCAGTTTGACCTTGAGTTACATCAAATGGATGTTAAAACAGCGTTTCTCAATGGCGACATCGATGAAACAATTGATATGGTGCAACCAGAAAACTTTGTGTCTGGAGACCCAAAGAATATGGTTTGCAGACTAAAGAAATCCATCTATGGGCTCAAGCAAGCTTCGCGTCAATGGTACTACAAATTTCATCAAGTAATTGTTTCGTTTGGTTTTGAGACAAATGTTGTTGATAATTGTGTGTATCATAAGTTCAGTGGGAGTAAGCATATCTTTTTGGTTTTGTATGTTGACGACATATTACTTGCCACTAATAATATAAACATGGTGCACGAAACCAAGAGATTTCTATCAAAGAAATTTGAAATGAAAGATCTTGGTGAAGCTTCTTTTGTCTTAGGGATTCAGATATACCGGGATCATTTCCGAGGTATTCTCGGATTATCACAAAAGGGTTATATAGAAAGTAGGGCTGGGCAAGTACGGTTAACCGGCCCAAAAGCTAAAAACCGAAAACCGGCCCGAGTTTCTCGGGCCCGTGTTTATGAGAACCGAAACCGGACTGAGTTGACCGGGTAACCGAGGTCCCGGTTAACCGAATTACGGGCCGGTTTCGGGCCGGTCTCGGTCCTAAAAGCAAAAAATACTTCTACAGTTAAAAAAATTCATTCATCGTAATTACAAAAATTATATCAAAAAATTACAAAAAAAAAACCAAACAGCAAATTACAAAAAAAAAAAAAAAAAAAAAAAAAAATCGGTCTGAAAAGATCGGATCAAGATCAAGATCTGATTGGATCAAGATCTGAGAGAGAAGATATGATCATCAAGATCTGAGAGAGAAGATCCGATCTCTGGTTCAACCACTGCGAGAGAAGATCGGATCACTGAGAGAAGATCTCGTTCAACCACTGGTTCCCAGACACCGGCCTCCATCGAAACAGGAATTTGAGCGTTAATATATCCCTTAATTTATATATGTTAGTGTTTCGATTATTATAATTTATAATAATTATTTCGTTTTCATGTCTTGACAGGAATTTGAGTGTTAACGATGAAATGATATTAAGGCGACAATTTAAGGAATGACAATTGGTCGATTCTATTGGTGGTACAAAGTAGAGGGACACATATCTAAACCTAACCTTAATAAACCTAGGTCCACCTAATTTAACCTAAGCCCAAATCCAAAAATGCTAACCTAAAAACCCAAGCCCAAGATAATAGAACCCTATTTTAGCTCCCCTCATCTTAGAGAAAAGTGGGGGCTCTCTTCTTCCACGTTCTTTCTCCCCTCCTCTCTTTTCCATCCACCACACCAATCCACCCTGCCGGCAATCCTCGCTCGATAGGAGAGCCGGCAGCGCGATAACACCGCCATCACCACCTCCTCCTCGTCCTCCACTATCAGCCGCCACCATCACCAGGAAACAGAGCACCACCTCAGCCACCTCACGCACAGGACAGCACCCTGTTTCGCCACAGACCTTCCTCCCCTCTCTCGGCCCTCCTTCCCGTTTCCCTCTCTATTCCTCCACTTCTCTCTCTCTCACGACCACCGTCGCGAACAGAACGCGCCATCAGCCCCCGCCGCCGCGAAACAGAGCCGCAACCACCGCGACTCTGTTCCGCCTCGCCACAGATTCTTCTCCTCTTCTCTCGGCTTCTATTCGTCTCGACCTCCTTCCTGCATCCCTCTCTCACGACCACCGTCGCGAACAGACCACGCGACCACCACCACGCGAGACAGAGCTCGCGACAGAGGCCTCCCTGTTTCGCATCCTCCTTCGTTTTCTTTGTGTTATCTCATTATTTCTTCACCCTCTCTCTCTTTTGCAGGTTCAGAACCAGGTCGGAGGTGAGGAAGCTCGCGAGGAGCGAAGCAGCAGCGGCGGAGCAGACGCAATCGCGCTGGAGATGAAGGAGCAGCAGAGCCACGGAATTTGGGCTGGAGAAAACCGTTTTTCAAAACTGAAAAACAGTTTTCGCTATTTGCACCCCCGGTTCTGCTCTATACCGCCACAGAGCTTGTGTAGTCCTTTTCTCGGGATTCGCGTCCGTGCAGAGATGACTTCCACCTCCATTGATGCTGTGACCACCGCTACTATGGATAGCTAAACCCTTCGCCAAGGCTACGATGAAACCACAGGATTTCCTAGAGTTTGTGTATTTAAATTTATTGTTTTCTTTATGCTTGAACGTTAAACACATTTGATTTATGATTTTCAATAATTTGCTTTCACCAATTATATCCTGATTAATTATCTAGACTAGTCGGTAGTTAGAAATACCCTTTGTTGAAATTAAAGCCTGATTTAATCAATTAATCTGAATCTGTGATTGTGTGTGCTGTAAGAAGACACGCAATGCTAGGGATTTAGGATTAGTTAAAATAAACCCGTGATTGTGTGTGCCGTAAGAAGACACGCAATGCTAGGGGTTTATACCTTTGCTGAAATCAATTGCGAACTTAGATTAATCTTTAGGTTAGTCATGTTAATTCTTGAAAATAATATTTTTGATTACACAAATCTCAAAGAACCTGTGGTGGAGTCAATGCCTTGGTTTCCCTTCTCATATTTTTTAAAACTTTTTATTTTGTTTTTAATTTGATTTTTAGTTTAGATATTTTAATTGTTGTAACCCAATTTAAATTAGTTTAAATAAACTCTGAAATTTAATTGCAACCACAGTCCTTGTGGGATCGACATGTACTTGCCATTGTCTACGAGTTAGACACTGTGCACTTGCAGTTATTACAAGTAGGTTAAATTAACCTATTTATTTAGGTTAGTTAAATTTGCATCACGGCGCACCAGCTCGCACACCACCACCACCGAGACGGGAGCAGCAAACAGGGAGCACCCCCTGTTTCTCTCGCCCGTTCTCGTTTTTTTCTCGTCGTTCTCTCTCTCGGGGCAGTCACAACGTCACAAACCAGAGCCGGAGGATCTCCTCCAACCTCCAATCTCGGTCGGGTGCCCTGAGCATCACCGGATCCTCCAGTCTCTCTCTCAACAGCGCTTCTGCTTCGATGGAGTTTCCCGCCTCTCTCTTTTCAAATCGAAGAAAGAGATCGCGATGAGCAAAGAGCAACCCTGTCGGAGCCGTTCGGAGGACGAAGGAGCTCGCGAGGAGCAAAAATGAAGCAGCGCGAGCGGCGCTGCTCGCTGGAGACGAAGGCACAGAGGAGCGCTGCTTTTCGGGCAGGAAACAACTGATTTTCGAATCAGTTGGTTATTGGCACCCCGAGCTTCTCTCTGAGCAGCCACAGAGCATTCACCATCACCACCTGCTGATGTGTTGAATACCACCATGCCGAGGCGACGACAAACCAAAAGGGTTGTATAATTTATTTTAATTTATTTTACTAACTTGAATGCTTAATTTTTAATTACAATTTTATTTCGAAAATTTGATAAATTGCTTTCACCTTTCATGTTCGATTAAAACTTGATATGTTTGGTAGTTAGATTCACATTTTATCAATATTCAAAGCATGTGCTAAAAATTATTAAGCTTGAACTTTGATTAAGTGTGCCTTAAAAAGACACTTAATGTTTGGTAAGAGTTTATTTGTTTGAGATAAATTGTTAATGTTTGACAGAAACTTGATATGATTGGAATTGGATTTTAATGATCACATCTTCAATGCAAGCAATGGATCCTCATCCCTAAAGCTTCTCGTTTATAAGTTCAGTAATTTAGATTTAAATATATTTGCTAACTCCTCGGTGAGTCCAAACCCCACAAAATCCATCTCATCCATCTTTTCCTTTTATTTTATTTTTTCTTATTCTTAATTTATTTTTAGTTTAGTTTTAAAAACACTGTAACCCCATTTTTCTCTAAATTAGTTTAGATAATTTCTAAAATTCAATTGCATCCACTTTCCTCGTGGGATTGACCTACTTGTCGTTGTCTACCAGTTAGACACCGTGCACTTGCGATTATTATAAGTGGGTCAAATTAGCCTATTTATTTAGGTCGGTTAAACCCGCAACACATGCTCACATACAAGAGATCATATCAGTTGGAGATCATAGGGTATTCTGATTCTGATTTTGTTGGATGCCAAGATAGTAGAAAATGTACATCAGGCTATATTTATCTGTTAGCTGGATGAGCTATTTCCTGGAGAAGTGCTAAGCAGACACTCATAGCTTCTTCCACCATGGAAGTAGAATATGTGGCGTGTTTTGAGGCATCCAACCATGGATTATTGCTGCGTTATTTTGTCACTGGGCTGCGCATTTTGAATGACATAGAAAGACCACTAAAGTTATATTGTGACAATAAGTCAGCAGTTCTATATGCCAACAACAAAAGGAGCTCGTCTAGGTCAAATCATATTGATATAAAGTTCTTGGTTGTGAAGGAGATAGTAGAGACAGATTTTCATAGAGCATATTGGGACAATCTCCATGATTGCGGATCCGCTTACTAAGGGATTACCACCCAAGGTTTTTCATTAGCACACCGCTCATATGGGTGTTATGTCACATGAGGATATCATGGTTTAGTGGGAGTTTTTTGTTGTTCTATGATGGATTTTATGGACACATTGGTGTAATTTAGTATTTTCTGCAGAAATAAAGTATTCAATCAATTGTCTATTTATTATATGTTTGATCTCATTAAAAATTAAAGTTGGACCAGTTGGAAATAGGCATGTTTGGATCACATTACATGTAATTTCCATGCTCTACATCCATGTTTGTTCTATGTCATTTGATTATATTGGTATATGTGACTATTGATGGATTTAGTTACGCTAAATGTGACAAAAATCGCTTTAATCCTATATCAGTATAGTCAATGGATGAGATTGTTAGGAATACTTTTACTTGTGATAGCAATTTTTTAGCTCATAAGGTTATACACATTTAAAATTAACATATGTGGCTCAAGTGGGAGATTGTTGGAAAAATCCAATAATGTGGGTACACATGTAATACAATGTGTATTGCTATCTTAAAGTGTAGTCCATCTAATATGTGATCTAATAGAGGTGTTGGACTATAAGGTATTATTAAATAATATGGTGTAAATTAAGATGTAATTTTTTATTCAATGAGAGGCAGAATTGAAAATTCACAGCCCATAAGTTATAGGGATATGACTTACGAGCATTATAAGTATGGGTTGGTCCCCGATTGAGCATTGCGTGAAAAATATATTTTTCTATATTGTTTTTGTATCCTCTCAATAGAGATTATAAAGTTATACGCTTGAATCAATCAGAAGTCCAACTTATCACAATCAAAAGGGAAAACGCTATGGATCAAGGTATGTTTCTATTCTTCTTTTGTTTCCATTGAATCAACTAGTTAAGTTATTTGGTTATATTCTACAAGGAAGTCTCAGTTGAATGTGATGTAAGGATTGAATACTTTTGAGAAATATTTCAAAAGAGGATTCAACATGAACATACTCTTTTTCCACAGCCCGTGCTTCTCGACAAATTACTTTTAACAATGTTTTAAAAATCAAATTGATTATTCTATTGAATTGAAAATTTGAGAATTATAAAATCAAGGTCTTGACTTAGATATTTATCGGATCACTAATCTATGTCAAACGGGAAAACAGGGAAATAAAATGTTCTAGAAAATTTGCTAATGTCATAAAAACCTGTTATCAAACTACTATTTGAACAAATTTATTGATATTGCTAAGAAAACAACCATGGTCCCCTTGCATGTACAATGATGTGTATGGAGATGTGAGATGCCATCAAAGACTGAGTAAGGTCTCAATCTAATTGTTGATAAAGGCTATAGTGCAACTAGACCTGTAGTAAATTCTTCATATGGGATGTTGTTATATAACCTTTATTTTTTATTTTCTTTTGCCAAACACGAAGATGATTAAAGATAGGAAGGGAAATAAAATACAAAGGAAATCATTCCTATATCAAGGAATGCCAAGACACCATGAAGGTGTCAAAAACCAAATCCCTAAACAAATTATAAGTCGAACCCATCCTCCACGTACAATAATTCCCTAATCTCGATAAAGATAGAGTCCTCTGATCTGTTGAGCCCTTCAAAAACCCTCATATTTCTCTCTTTTCACACACATCACATGAGTACGCAAGGAATCCTACGCCATAACCACTCTGCCCATCGAGAAGGATTAGCTTGGGACCACAAACTTAGCCAATTTAAAATGGAACCTTGAAACATCAAACTCAAACCAAATTCTGACAAAAAACTGCTCCAAATGGATTTGGAGAATTTGCACTGAAGCATCAAATGATCTAGCGTCTCGTCAATTTCATTACAAAGCACACAAAGACTGCATGTGTGGATTCCTTTTTTCCTTAACCTATCTTTAGTTAAGATTTTATCATGCAACACTGACCAACTAAAGAAATTTATCTGAGGAAAATGATTTTTCACCCAAATTAGAATCTTGTGAGAGGAAATGAAGGGGTTGGAATGAGTCTCATAATGAGAGGTAGCCAACATATCAGAAAATGCTTTCACCGAGAAGCCAACACCTTTACCCTTCCACACCAAACTATCAGATCCCTTTGAGAACATCTGTCTATCCAACAGATGCATTAAATTGGCAACCTCGTCTAGCTCCCCAGTATTTAAGGGTCTTCAAAAATTGCTCACACTCCCATGTTGGTTGTTATTAATGATAAACAACATTGAAAACAGATCCTTCAGAGGTTGGTTACTACACCAAAAATTAGGGCTTAAAACTGAACCGACGATTCGATTTTTCACCTAAACCGTTAAAATTTTCAAACCGAAACTGAACCGAACCGACTAAAATCGAACTAAAACCGAACCAACCGACTATTTTAAACATATTGTATTATTTATATAAAAAAAATATATTATTTATTATATATATATTCGGTCAGTTCGGTTTGGTCGGTTAAAATCACATAGAAATCGAAAATCGAACCGACCACTTCGGTTTTGAATTTTTTAAAACCAAACCCGATCTGAACCGAATTTAAACCGAATTGAATGGTTTAGTTTAGATCGGTTCAGTCGGTTTGATCGATTTTTTGTTCAACCCTGCCAAAAATCATGCCAGAAAGATATGAGATCACCATTGCCACATCGAAGAGAGGTGTGGGGGTAGAAAACACTTGTGCACCGAGAGATGGACTTCCACAAATAACATCCATAAGGAGTGTACTTAGTTCTCTTATCCCAATCCCATCTTTTGCGCCCATATTTATCAATGATGAGAGATCTCCATAAATTGTCGTCTTCTTCTGCAAATCGACAAAGCCACTTGGAAAGTAATGCAAAATTGAATGTGAGCACTTGGCAAATGCCTAAACCACCTCGAAATTTAGGACAACAAATTTTCTCTCAGCCCACTAAATGCATCTTAGTGAAGACTGTAGATGCAGATGATATAATATTGTAGTGATATAACATGTAGATGTAGTAGTAGAAGCAGATGTGAGAGTTATTGGTGGTGAAGTGAAGACTGTGGTGGTAAAGGAGGAGTTGGCGGATTATCCCAACGTCTTAGTGGAAGTTTGAATCTCAGCCTTCAATTTTAATTGCATCAACTTTGAATCTCAGCCTTCAGATCATTAAAAGGTATTTTGGGCAGTAAAATATGACCTTTTTGAATCTAGCACGTGCCTTGACAGTCAAGGCACGTTGACTGTTAGTCTAAGGGGGAAAGTGCAATATGAATGTTAATTTGGGGCAAAGTTGAATTGGCTATATATTTTGGGGGGAAAGTGCAATTAAACCTAGAAAGTAATCCATAAACCCCATATAGAAATCGGAGAAGAGGTAGATTTTGGTAAGACATTTTGGATTTTGAAGAAAAAAAAACTCAACAATAAATCGATTTTGTCAACTTGAAAATAAGTTTTATATCTTCCCGATCTAAAGAAAACAATCAAAATTGCATACTTTATGTACCCAAAAGAAATATAAAAAGGATACTACAATTATACATATCATGGAGATTTAATCAAGGTAAATAATTAAGAAAATTGTAAACTTTATGTTTTCTTCAATGATCTTGAAAAGAATGCTCTAATACAACTTGTAGAAATCTAAATAGACTCTTACCAAGATCTCCAATAATCAATGAAGAATAACTTAAATCAATGCGTACCTGAAGCTATTAATAAAAGAAATCTTCGTCACAATCCTAACGAATACAACACACGCAGCGGAAAAGTGTTCCACTTCCAGAACCCTTCTCCCATGTCTCTAAAATCAGATGGAAAAAGTAAAATGTAGATAATAGAGTTTGGAGTGGAAATCTCAATTGTATGTATAGAGCCATAATTCTATTATTAGCTCATCAATAATAAAAATTATAGTAAGACTTAAATTGGTATTTATACACAAATAACATATGTATACTCAATTTAGTAACACGTGTCAAAACCTACAACATGTAATTAGAAAAATGTCTATGCCCTGGTCTTGTTTCTTAATGATCACAACTAAATGAGTCTAACCAAACACCACTCACCTATAGTCCATAGTCTACTACGTGCAATAATATGATCTATGTAGATCTACCTTAAGGTAGTATTCTAAAATCTACTGCATTTTTTAATGTTACTTTCTTCGGTTACATCACAATGGGTGAATGAAATAGTTTCATTTGTATTAATGTCGTTACACACCCAGTGGCCTAATTCGTCTTGGACATCAGCAATAACAACCTTGCATTGGCAACATAATGTGCTAACAGTCTTCCGGGGCTGGTTCATATTCCACTTGCAGCACCTGTGATGAGTGCTGCCTTGCCTTCTAACCTGCAATAAAATGGGTTTGATGTACTTTCTATGTATATGTTGTGTAGTACAGAAGAAGAGTTTCGAAAAGGACTAAATGAGTATTAAGACTACCTCCTGGCTAAAGGAGCAAGAACCGAACCAGTGTACATCTTTTTTAGCTTTGAAGGAAGGACGGACTTCTCTAGTTTTGTGTGAAGGGGTGAGAACCATATATTCTGTGCTAGCTACATTGGCATGGAAGCCATAACATAAATTAATTGAAGTGATGGATTAACTAAAGCGAAAGATACACGACAATACATATAATGGATTAGTTAACTTAGTTTTTTCTAAACGAAAATGGTGTATTAGTTGTCAAAGTTGGCTTTTTTTTAAGCTGACCTGAGTGACTACATGAAGATGCTGGTACAGAATGCCATGTTCAGATTCATATCTTGTGCTTAGTATGGGTAATCCATCAATGCCTGACCGAGTCTAGAACCCCAACTATGTACAATCAGATTGGTGCCTACCTCAGATATAAACTGTGAGGTTAAAACTTGAAAAAAGCTTCACTATAGATTGGTGCATTATTAAACAGTCCTACCTCATTGCAAAGTAATTGATGGTTAGAACATTGATTTACTCTTCATAGCCCTTGTGTTAGTTCAATGGGTGTATACATTCTTCGAGATTTTTCGTATGTCTTTTTCCATTCTTTGTTAGCTATTACCTAAGCCCCATTACAACCTATTAAAGTCTTAGTTGGTCTTAAGAGATGGTTAGTTTCGTAGATGTAGAGATTAAATAATTAAGAACTATGGTGTATGATTTAACATTCTCAAAAGTAATTGATATTCTTGTCCATGAGATCATGTTCATTCCATTCTTGAAAAGTCCGTTCTTCATATTACTATATGTGAAATGATTGTTTTCCATTATTTACTATTTTCCTCACATATAAACTGAGTGAAATATCAAATCTCTTAGTGTTTTATTGTGAGTGACATGAGAAGTTTGAAGTCAAAACAAACTTTCTACAGGAGATTTAGTAATTGTTTTACTCTGAAATGAAAAGTTATGTTGATAGTGTTATCCACACACACACTTCGAGTTGGGAATAATTGATGAAATTTATTTAACCTTTGGATATTATTAAATTGTTGTGAGACTCGTTGATATATTATTGTGAGACTGTTAGTTGTTTTCAAAAAAAAATTGGCAATTAGATTCTTACTCTGAGGATAATAGACTAAGTTACCATGTTTTGGAAATTTATGAGGCATAATGTTTGTGGGTAACATTTCTGGAAACCCTCACGAGACTATAATTAGTCCACTAGAGGTAATCTAGGGGTTTAAAGCCTTGTTGCACGTTTAAGGTAAGTGCAACCGATGATTCCTGTGAAAGTGAGTTAGAATTTTATTTCTATTATTTTGCTCGAGGACTAGCAAAATATAGGTTTGGGGGTATTAACCTATTTATTTAGGTTAGTTAAATTTGCATCAAGTTTTTGGTGCCGTTGCCGGGGACTGTAGCGGTGTAATTGAATTTAAGAGTTTATTTTCACTAATTTGTAGTTTAGGTTAAAATAATAATAATAATAATAATAATAATAATAATAATAATAATAATAATATTAAAATAATAATAATAATAATAATAATAATAATAATAAATTTTAGGTCAGATATAGATTGCTTTTGCTTTTAGGATAGGCTTGATTTTATTTTTTAGTTATTTCTTTTAAGTCTTAGAAGTTTTGATACTTGTTTTGTTTTTATTTTTATTTTTGCAAGTATTAACAGGTAGGAAGCATATATTACAGGTTGCATATAAAAAAAAAAAACAAAAAGCACAGGGTTTGAATTGTTTACAGGTTGCTATCGCGTGGACACTCTCAGAAGTCGGCGAGCCGTCAGGTGGACGATGCTTCTGATCGACGTCAACTCGACTTCTACTCGACGTCGCAAGTAACCCAAGAGAGGTTCACGCCGGAGGTAACTTCTTCCCACCGCATCTGCACGCGGTTTCTGAGTGGATTACTGTGTATTTTGCTTCTTTTGTTTTTAGCTAGAATTGCATGCAAATTTGAATAGATTGAGGATATTTCTGATGCTGTAAAATTCCGTACTCTCTCCCGCGGATAGGTTAACCATCATCTATTTTAGGGTTAGGGACCTAAGCCCTCACTACTAAAATTTGTAGCAA